>SEYY01010235.1:75000-92500 GCA_009176605.1 Armadillidium nasatum
CAAAATAAATGTAAAGAAAAGTACAAAAAGTATAAGGCATATATAAAACAAGTTAAAAGTAAATATTAATCAAGATTAAAACAAGAAAAAATGTATGTAAAACTTGCAAAAAACAATTATAAAACTAGAATAAAGTAAGTATAAAGCAAGTAAAAACATATAGAAAACGAATAAAATAAATATAAAGTAAGTATAAAACAAGTATAAAGCAAATACAAAACATGTTTAAAGAAGTATGAAACTAGTATGAAACTAGTATAAAACAAATATAAAACAAGTATAAAGCCATTACAAAACATGTATAAAACAAGTATAAAACTAGTATAAAGTAAATATAAAACAAGCATAAAGCAAGTATAAAGTAAATATAAAACAAGCATAAAGCAAGTATGAAGAAGTATAAAAAAAGTACTAAGCATGTATAAAATGTATAAAATAAAACTAAAACAAGTAAAACAAGTACGAAACATGTATAAAACAACATAAAACTAGTATAAAATAAAAATGAAACAAGTATAAAACAAGTGCGGAATATATAAAACAATATAAAACTAGTATAAAGTAGAAATAAAACAAGTATAAAATATGTGCGAAATGTATAAAACAATATAAAACTAGTATAAAGTAGGAATAAAACAAGTGCGATATGTATAAAACAATATAAAACTAGTATAAAAGAAAAATGAAACAAGTATAAAACAAGTGCGAAATATATAAAACTAATATAAAGTAGGAATAAAACAAGTGCGAAATGTATAAAACAATATAAAACTAGTTTAAAGTAGGAATAAAACAAGTAAAAAATAAATGCAAAATGTATAAAACAATATAAAACTAGTATAAAGTAGGAATAAAACGTATAAAACAAGTACGAAATGTATAAAACAATATAAAGCTAGTATAAAGTAGGAATAAAGCGAGTATAAAACAAGTGCGAAATGTATAAAACAATATAAAACTAGTATAGAGTAGGAATGAAACAAGTATAAAACAAGTGCGAAATGTATAAAACAATATAAAACTAATATGAAGTAGAAATAAAACAAGTATAAAATAAATATAAAGCAAATGTGCAAGTAAGAGTTCATGCTGAATTGTTTTAAATTATTAATATAATAATTTGTTAAGTTATGAGTAAAAATGATATTGAAATTAATTGATTCACAGTTGAATAAATGATTCAATTTAAATTGAATTGTTGGTGTTTGTTCGTAAGAGTCATTAAGATTTACGGCATCAATATTTACGTATTTAACAGGAATAATTAAATAATTCTTATTTACTTTATGGATTCAGTGATTATACGATTTTACGGCATATATAAGTATGCACTTTTTTTACGGCATCAATATTTACGTATTTAATAGAAATAAATAATTCTTATTTACTTTATGGATTCAGTGATCATACGAATTTACGGCATATATTAGTATGCACTTTTACGGCATCAATTTTTAGGTATTTAGCAGGAATAAATAATTCTTATTTACTTTATGGATTCAGTGATCATATGAATTTACGGCATATATTAGTATGCACTTTTAGGGCATCAATATTTAGGTATTTAATAGGAATAAATAATTCTTATTTACTCTTATGGATTCAGTGATCATACGATTTTACGGCATATATAAGAATGCACTTTTACGGCATTAATAATTATACCCTTTTGGGTATTTTTAAGGTATATATAATTATACACTTTTACGGAATCAATAATAATTATTCACTTTTTCGGTATATATAATTATATCATTTTACGGCACAATATTCCTAAACTTTTTCGATATATATAATTATACTCTTTACGGCATCAATAATGTTACACTTTACCTCCATATATAATTATATTCTTTTACGGAATCAAATAATTATACACATTTTTCATGGTATTTCTAATTATACACTTTTACGGAATCAATAATTATACTTTTTTCGGTATATATAATTGCACCCTTTTACGACATCAATATTTATGCACTTTTACAGTATATATAATTATACCCTTTTACGGCATCAATAATTTTACACTTTTTTATATATATATAATTATACCCCTTCGTGGCATCAATAATTCTGCACTTTCCCTAAGTCGAAAATAAACATACACTCTGACGGCATAAATAAGTATTCACTTTTACGGCATCAGTGATTATACACTTTGACGGAAACAATAATTATGCATTATTACAGTACAAGTTATTATGCCCCTTTGCAGCATATATATATATATATATATATATATATATATATATATATATATATATATATATATATATATATATATATATATATATATATATATATATATATATATATATATATATATATATATATATATATATATATATATACACATATATATTCGATAATTAATTATACAGTTTTGCGGCATCAATAATTATACTTACACTTTTACGGCATCAATAATAAGTTATTTATTTTTGTGGCATCACTTAATATTACGAAGCCAGTAAACAGTTATTTGTTGTCTACAATTCTGTTCCAGTTAAAGTATTGTAATATTTTCTGGCTCCGATTCCGACTCCAGCTTCAACTCCGGCTCCACCACTTTAAAATTTACCAGATACCGTTCCTGGATCCGGTGTCTGAATCCGGCCCCACCAATTTATAATTTACTAGACACCGTTCCTGTATCGGGTTTCTGACTCCGGCTCCGGTTCCGGCTCCGACTCTGGCTCCACCACTTTAAAATTTACTAGACACCGTTCCTGGATCTGGTTTCTGACTCCGGCTCCGGCTAAACCACTTTAAAATTTACCAGAAACCGTTCCTGTATTAGGTTTCTGACTCCGGCTCCGGCTCCACCACTTTATAATTTACCAGACACCATTCCTGGATTAGGTTTCTGGCTCCGGCTAACATTAGTTTAAAAATAATCTATTTTGGCTCTAGCTCAGGCTCAATCACTTTCAAATGACTCGGAACTGATTTGGACTCCGTTTCTGACTCCGGCTCCGGCTATCAATTTAAAATTATCAGGTTCCATTTCTTGCTCCGGTATCCAACTCCATCTCTCATTTCTTTAAATTTACCGAGTTCTGGCTCCAGCTCCTGTTCTTCCAGTTCACTTTCAAATGAATAGGATCAGATTCTTGCTCCTTTTCTGAACTCCGGCTCCGGCTCTGGCTCCGGTTGTGGCTCCGACTCCGATTGTGGCTCCAGACCTTCAAGGGAAAACTAGATTAACATATAAAATCATTAGTATTATTTTATGAAGATTTTTAATACTATTGCTCACTTGGTGAAGGTCCAGGGTTCGATTCTTTCGATAGATCCTAAGAAGTAGCTTCACTCTGTGGCTCATCGGTACACTGCAAAAATTGTCCTAACGAATCGTTGGGACAAGTGGCAAAAATGTCACAATATAGTTTTTCAATAAAGAAAAGACATGCTACACATAATAAAGTAGTTTCAACGTTTTATTATAAAATTTTTGTTGTGACATTTGTGTCATTTGTCCCAACGAATCGTTGGGACAATTTTTGTAGTGTAGAAAGAAAGGATCGTCTAGTAAAGGTCCATGGTTCGATTCTTCTTGTGGTTCAGTGGTAAAGTTGCTTCATAAAAAGTTTCCTATAGAGATGCAATTTTGTTTTCTGAATGAAAAATTTAAAAATTATAAAATGATAAAAATGCTTGGATACTAATATTAATAATAATAATAATAATAATAATAATAATAATAATAATAATAATAATAATAATAATAATAATAATAAATAATGTTTTATAGTTAAAATTTATTAGGAGAAGGCTTAGGCTCCGCCCAATATCATACTGTGCCAAGGTTCCCAGCTCCTAGTTCGCGGCATCCGGCTTCCGAATCTCAGTCCCAGTTTGTTCCCCCTTGAACTTACTTGACTTTTCCTTGACCATCACTTGACCGTCATTTGACCGTCGTTGGAGCGTTTGTAGTGGTAAATTAATTAACGATATTCTCCGTTTGCGAGTGACTTGTGAAATAAATGACTATAGCGTATATAACGATGGGGTAATTAAAAAAGCAAGATGGTGGGGGAAGAGGGGGGGAATCCCCAAGTTTTTCCTAGAAGAAGGAGAAGGGAGTGGGGGTGGGGATGGGTAGGTGGGTTCTTATTAATAAATTTTAATTTGTGTAGAGTTATAAACTTTGTATATAACTTCGTAACTTTCATATTTAATTATTCTATACTTTGTTTCTAATATATATATTATATATATATATATATATATATATATATATATATATATATATATATATATATATATATATATATATATATATATATATATATATATATATATATATATATATATATATTATATTATTATTTATCGGTATTGGCAAGTATCGGCATATTTTATTTAAGTATCGGATATATACCGGTATCGGTATCGGCAAAAAATTTGTATAGGAGTAAAGTATCGGTATCGGTAATGGTATCGGTAGTAGTATCGGCAAGTATCTGCATATTTTCAGGTATCGGGTATCGGGTATCGGGTATCGGCTTCGGGGAATTTTTAGGTATCGGTATCGGTATCGGTAAAAATTTTATAATATATATATATAATATATATATATATATATATATATATATATATATATATATATATATATATATATATATATATATATATATATATATATATATATATATATATATATATATATATATATATATATATATATATATATTTTAAAAATTTTCGCGTATAGTTATTTTCCCAGGCTTGTGTACACCATATTTAAGTATACACGCGTGTATAATGGACGTATGCACATGTACGCAACATGTACCCTAATTATGCTGAATTTTTTTATTTTTACATTTTATTCAAATTCAAAAATTTAAGGAATTTTTTCGAAGAATTTTTGGTAGAATTTCATAGGGCTGTAATATATATATATATATATATATATATATATATATATATATATATATATATATATATATATATATATATATATATATATATATATATATATATATAATATATATATATATATAGAGAGAAGAGAGAGAGAGGTAATATATATATATATAATATATATATATATATATATATATATATATATATATATATATATATATTATATATATATATATATATATATATATATATATATATATATATATATATATATATATATATATATATATATATATATATATATATATATATATATATATATATATATATATATATATATATATAATATATATATATATATATATATATATATATATATATATATATATATTATATATTATTATTTTAATATTTTTTAAAAATAAATAATAAATATTAAAAAATATAGTAGCCTAATTTTATCTATTTTTATTATGAAGTGTAATAATAATAAAGAAAAGAACATTACTTTTTCCGATTTTGAGCTTCACAGATCTGAAATGGTCTTAAATATTATTTTTATTATTTTATTGATGTGCGAAAAGCGTTAACTCTTGAACGGGAACTGTGAAGTGTAAAAAGTTTTAAAAAGATGAAACGTCAAAAATTTTCGATGAAATTAAATCATCTTTTATTGCTATAGTAAAAAAAAGGTGAAGAGGGAAAAGAGGAAATAGAAAAATTTTTTTTTTTTTTTTTTTGTCAAGGTCACGCTTATTTAACATTGTTTGGATTCGGTATTTTACTGATTACAGTATAAATTTAATCAGCCGTACTTTAGTGATGGGGTTGTATGAAACTCTGCATATATGTGTGATCGATGAATGATAGGAGTAGGAGCACTGAAAAAATTCACCTAACGAATCGTTTGGGACAAGTAGCAAAAATGCCACAGTAAAATTTTCAATATAGAAAAGACATGTTGAGCATAAGAAAGTCGCTTCATCGATTTATTTTGTCATAAGAAAATAACTGAAAATATTTGTGACATTTTTGCCACTTGTCCCAACGATTCGTTAGGACAATTTTTTCAGTGTATCTGAGACGGAGTCAGAGCAGAAGTAGATGACGAAGTAGATAGGTAGGTAGGCCTTTGGCCTTTGCCCACCAGAGGTAAATATATATATATATATATATATATATATATATATATAATATATATATATATATATATATATATATATATATATATATATATATATATATATATATATATATATATCATTCTATAAAAAATATGTATTATAATAATAATAATAATATTAAAAATATAGTAGCCTAATTTTATCTCTTTTTATTATGAAGTGTAATAATAATAATAAAGAAAAGAACATTACTTTTTCCGATTTTGAGCTTCACAAATCTGAAATGGTCTTAATATTATTTTTATTATTTTATTGATGTGCGAAGAGCGTTAACTCTTGAACGGGAACGGTGAAGTGTAAAAAGTTTTGAAAAGATGAAACGTAAAAATTTTCGATGAAATTAAATCATCTTTTATTGTTATACTAAAAAAAGGTGAAGGGGGAAAAGAGGAAAGAGGAAATTTCTTTTTTTTCTTCCAAGGTCATTGTTTGGATCCAGCATTTTACTGATTATTGTATAAATTAAGATCTGCCGTACTTTAGTGATGGGGTTGTATGAAACTCTGCGTATATGTGATCGACAAATGATAGGAGTAGGACTACTGTAGAAATTGTCCTAACGAATCGTTGAGACAAGTAGCAAAAATGTCATAAAGAAAAGACATGTTGAGCATAAGAAAGTCACTTCACTTATTAATTTTCTAATAACTGAAAAAATTTGTTGTAACATTTTTGCCACTTGTCCCAACGATTCGTTAGGACAATATTTCCTGTGTATCTGATACGGAGTCGGAGCAGAAGTAGATAACGGAGTAGGTGAAGGAGTTTTAGACTGAGTTGGAGCTTGTGTCGGAGTGCAGCCGGTGCAGGTGCCGGAGGCATAGGCGGATTAGATGCCGGTGCTGGAGGAGTTAAAACCTGTTCCGTAATAATACCATTATCATCAAAATAATTTTAAAAACATTAAAAACGACTTAATTTTAAGTAATTCTATTTACTTTATATGAGAATATTGTTATACTATTCGCAATTAAATAAAACAATGACTATAATAACTTGTTTTTAATTTCTGTTAAAGGAAGGAAATTGTTTTTTTTTCCCTTAATTTTCACACAGCCTTAATTGTTCACTTAAAGAAAAACTTTTTCTATAAAATGTAGAAATTAGGTAAAATTAGTTTTTCATTTGCATATTTTGTATACAATGGACGTTTCGATTTTCCTTAGTAATCTCTGCTGGCTTTTAGGCGTTGCTGGCTTGTAGGCGTTGCAGGCTTGTAGGTGTTGCATTGCAGGCCTGTAGGTGTTACATTTCAGGTTTGTAGGCATTGCATTATAGGCTTGTAGATGTTACATTGTAGGCTTCTGTTATTACATTATAGGCTTGTAGACGTTACATTTCTTATAGGCGTTACACGGCTTATAGGCGTTACATTGTAGGTTTGTAGGTGTTACATTATAAGTTTGTAGGCGTTATATTATAGGCTTGAAGACGTTACATCGCTCGTTGGCGTTACATTACTTGTAGGAGTTATATTGTTTGTAGGTGTTACATTTTAGAATTGTATGTGTTACACTACTTGTAGGCGTTATATATTAGGCTTGTAGACGTTACATTGTTGGTTTATAAGCCTTACATTATAGGCTTGTAGGCGTTAGATAGTAGGCTTTTAGGCGTTACAAAGTAGGATTTTAGGTGTTACATTGTACGCTTGTAGGCGTTACATTATAGGCTTTTAGGCGTTACATTGCTTGTATGTGTAACATATTAGGCTTGTAGACGTTACATTGCTTGAAAGCGTTGCAATGGATGTTACATTAAGTTATTTTATAATGGTATTCACTATCATTACATTGTAAAAATTGTCCCAACGGATTGTTAGGAGAAATAACAAAAATGTCACGACTTAAAATGCCACAAAAATTTTTTTTCATTACAGTAAAGACATGTTAATAATAATAAAGTAACTTCACCAAATTTTTTTTTTTTTAAATTTGAAAATAAGTTGGTGAAGCTTCTTTCTTCTAAATAATATGTCTTTTCTGTATTGAATATTGTTTTTAGGACATTTTATATACCTAAATGTATTAGGTTCTCAGTAGTAGGAATGCTGGTTCAAAAAGAAGTGATTGTATGTTCTCAGTATCAGAATCGAACCAGCGTCTACATACACGTGAGTCATACGCTCTACCTTAATGCCACGACATCCCAAATTTAATGTAAAATAATTTAATATTTTTACAAAAAATATATATTTCTCTATTGCAATTCTATCTATATTATACAAACTATAAATTCAACATAAACACATGCACGCATACATACACACAAACACATACACATAAATACACAAACACATTCACACATACACGAAAAAAAAATACACTCACAAAAATACACAAATACATACACACAAACGCATACATAAACACGTACACATATACACAAATACATACACACAAACTCAAAAACGAACACATACACACAAACACTTACACAAACATGTACACAATTACACAAATACATACACGCAAACACAAAAAAAAAAACATATATCTAAAATGCATTTTCCAGAAAGCAAAAACTATTTTGAAACTGAAAAAAAAGTTTTTGCAGATTTATCAGTGATAAACTACTCAATTGCGCAGTCAGTGATCTTAGAGGAAACAGCTCAACGCGGATGATAGTGGTTCAAGTTCGTGTAACGCAATGCGTATGAGAGTGGTTCGAGTTCGTGTAGAGTAACGCGTATGATAGTGGATCGAGTTCATGTAGCGTAACGTGTATGATAGTCGTTCGAGTTCGTGTAGCGTAACGCGAATGATTGTGGTTCGAGTTCATGTAGCGTAACGCGTGTGAGAGTGGATCGGGTTCTTGAACCGTAACGAGTATGATAGTGGATCGAGTTCGCGTAGAGTAACGCATATGATAGTGGTTCGAGTTCATGTAGCGTAACGCGTATGAAAGTGGTTCGAGTTCGTGAGGCGTAACGCGTATGATAGTGGATCGAGTTCGTGTTTTGAAAACGAGAGTATATACAGGCCATATATATATATATATATATATATATATATATATATATATATATAATATATATATATATATATATATATATATATATATATATATATATATATATATATATATATATATATATATATATATATATATATATATATATATATATATATATATATATATATATAATGCCATTAGGTCTTAAAAGCCCTGTGAAATAAAAAAAAATTTTGAATTAAAAAATAATTAAATAAATTAAATAAATAAATAAATAAACAAATAAATAAATTATAATAAAATATTACCTTTTTAAAAGGTTCTTTTCGGTGTAATTTTAAATTTTTTTTTTCATTTTTTTTTGTCTGTTTGTGAATAAAGAGAGAGAGAGAGAGAGAGAGAGAGAGAGAGAGAGAGAGAGAGAGAGAGAGAGAGAGAGAGAGAGAGAGAGAGAGAGAGAGAGAGAGAGAGAGAGAGAGAGAGAGAGAGATAGAAACAGAAAGAGAGAGACAGACAGACAGACAGAGAGAAAGATAACAAAATAGCTAAAAATTGTGATAGAGAAAAGAAAATAGAATGATAGAAAGATAGAGAGAAAGAAAGAGAGGGAGAGAGAGAGGGAAAGTGAGAGAGATTGAGAGAGAAGATAGAGAGAGAGAGACAGAGAGATATATAGAAGGATATATTCAAAACAAGAAAGAATGAGAGAAAGATAGAGAAAAATAGAAACAGAGAAAGAGAGAGAAAAAGGGAAAGTGAGAGAATGAGAGAGAATAAAAGAGAAGATAGAGAGAGAGAGAACAAGACAGAAAGAGATAGAAGGATATAGAATAAAAGATAGAATGATAGAAAGATAGAGAGGGAAGACAGAGAGAGAGAGAGAGAGAGAGAGAGAGAGAGAGAGAGAGAGAGAGAGAGAGAGAGAGAGAGAGAGAGAGAGAGAGAGAGAGAGAGAGAGAGAGAGAGAGAGACAGAGAAAGAGAGGGAAAGCGAGAGAGAAGATAGATAAAGAGAAAGAGAAAGATAGAGTAAATGGGCTGCTATTATTACCATTATTTATTTCATAGTTTTCAATAACAACGCTACTCGGTATGATATATTAATTGGACTACTGCCATTTCCCTTTTCAGTCGTGTAACAAACGTTGAAGGGGGATGTACACACTCTTTCTTTTGTTCAAATGCAAAAAAAAATGTATATATGTATATATCTATGTAAATAAGTACTTTTATACTTTTATACTCTTATATACATTTATATAAATATATTAGGTTTATATACACTTATCTAACAATACGTATAAGAGACCTTTTAGGGTCAAATATGTATTTTATACTGCAGTATATATATATATATATATATATATATATATATATATATAATTATATATATATATATATATATATATATATATATATATATATATATATATATATATATATAATATATATATGTATGTGTGTGTATGTGTTGGTGTGTGTGTATGTGTGTATGTGTACAGCATCTCAGAAACATCTTTTTATTATCATATAAAAATAATGAAATTAACATATTTGTTGAACGGAAAGAGATGATATTAGAACTGTATAAAACAACACATATGTCGGAAAAGAGGAAACAGGAGTGTAAATGACGTAATTTATAAACATGGACCAATCTAGCAAGTAATTGAACGATTAATCGGTATATCGATTAATCGGGATATCGTGTAATTGAAGTATTAATAGGTATATCGAGTGATATTGATTTCCCACTGCAAGGCGTAAATTTAAAAAAAAAAAAAAAAAAAAAATAATTACTAGTAGAGTTTATGCATAGCAGGGAAAAGGTTTTCTAAGGGGTGGGGGGGTCTAGAGGAGGCTCCTTCCTTCGTAGGCACTGATCAGTGGGTGGTGGTGAGTATATTTGATGATCGATATATCTCTGTAATATAATAAATTTTGACGGAAAAAAAAGCTACAATGCTGCAGACAAACTTGTCTTAAAAATGATATGAAAAGGACATATTGAAATAAGGACAAATGCCTAGAAGATTATATATATATATATATATATATATATATATATATATATATATATATATATATATATATATATATATATATATATATATATATATATATATATATATATATATATAAGATAATGAACACTTGCCTAGCAAGTGAGAGTACCTGAATTCGAAGCCTGGTAGGGGCGAGGAAATCGTACTTTTCTCGTACGAAAATATAAAAAAAGGTACGAGAAAAGTATTCATCTCGTACTTTTTAAAACAAGTTTCTTTTTTAATAAAAAAAATGTACGAGAAAAATATATATATAAAAAAGGTACGAGAAAAAGTACTCATCTCGTACTTTTTGAAACAATTTTCTTTTTAAATAAAAAAAAAGTACAAGAAAAAAAATATATACAATTTCTGCATTACAGTCTGAAACTTTGGTAATAAATGAAAGTTTTTAATTCACATTAAGAATTAACGACGCTCTACAAATACAGGGTGTTCCTAAAGACTTTCATTAAACGAAGTTTTATGATACAGGGTGTTCCAAAACAGGCTTTTTTTTAAGGACTAGTAATTAACTATATAAAAATTGGTGTACTGCATATATATATATATATATATATATATATATATATATATATATATATATATATATATATATATAATATATATATATATATATATATATATATATATATATATATATTAGGGATGGAGCGATACCAAAATTTTTACCGATACCGATACCGATACCGATACCTAAAAATTCCCCGAAGCCGATACCCGATACCCGATACCTGAAAATATGCCGATACTTGCCGATACTACTACCGATACCACTACCGATACCGATACTTTACTCCTATACAAATTTTTTGCCGATACCGATACCGATACTGAAAAGGCCGATACCGATACCGATACCGATACCGGTATCGGAAAATATGCCGATACTTGCCGATACCGATACCGATACCGATACTTCACTCCATCCCTAATATATATATATATATATATATATATATATATATATATATATATATATATATATATATATATATATATATATATATATATATATATATATATATATATATATATATATATATATATATTACTGACGCTTTTCTCTTTTTTTCCTCTCCCTCTGTCTCTGTCTCTCTCTCTCTCTCTCTCTCTCTCTCTCTCTCTCTCTCTCTCTCTCACTTTCTCCCTCTCTCTCTCACTTTCTCTCTATCTCTTTTTCCCTTTCTCTCCCTCTTACTATCTTTCTTCTCTCTTTGTATGTCTGTCCGTATGTCTTGTAGCCTCTCTCACTTTCTTCCTCTCTCTCTTTCTCTCTCTCACTTTCTTCTTTCTCTTTTTCTCCCTCTCTTTCTCACTACTTCTCTTTCTCTTTCATTTTACTTCTCTCTCTCTTTTCTCTCAGTCTGTCTGTCTTTTTGTGCCGCTCTTTATTTCTTTATCTCTCTCTCTCTCTCTCTCTCTCTCTTTTACTCCCTCATTATCCCTTCTTAATAAAGTTATGGTGGCTTTTATGAACTATTTAAGCCCCTTAAATTGATATATATATATATATATATATATATATATATATATATATATATATATATATATATATATATATATATATATATATATATATATATATATATATATATATATCATTCAATTTGAGAGACGCTCCTCCCAACAGCAGTTAATTGGCGCAAGAAGGGTGGTCTTGGAGCAACTGACGTCTAATCACTCTCGTGTTTCAATTTGGAGAGGAGAAAACATGGTCGTTTCCAATGCCTCAAAAACTCAGTTCCTCCATCTCTTTACTCGACACAACCTTTTACACAACTATGATATCTTCTTCGGAAACACACAACTCAAGCCTTCATCTGTTCTTAATATTCTTGGTGTTTCCTTTTCTCGTGATCTTTCTTGGAAAGATCACATTACTTCTCTCTCTAAACAAACTTCTAAGAGGTTGGGTGTTCTGAGCGTCTTCGTGATTTTTTACGCCATTCCAGTTGCTTGCTCTTTATAGGGGTGTTGTTCGCTCCTGTATGGAGTACGCCTCACACATCTGGGGTGGTTCGACTCATACAACCCTCTTTGAAAAGGTGTTCGTTCTGCCAGTCGAATTGTTGCGTCACTCTCTCTATACTATCGCTATTACTATGGACACTGCTCTTCTGAACTCTCTCGTCGCATACCTCCTCCACTGAGAAAGGCTCGTGCGACACGCTTTTCTACACAGTCTCATTCCTTTCTCTGTCGAACTCTCTGGTCCCAGATTTAACCGCTACTCTCAATCTTACATATACTTTACTGGTAAAGTCTGAAATGAATATCTTAAATATTGATATTGGAACAGTGTTCATTCAACAGGCCTGGCAAGCCGGTAATATGAAAAGAATCTCTCATGCAGTTTTCTAGGAACAAACTCAAAATTTGAAAGCTAAAATTATCTTATTCCAAATTAAAATGAGTCCCAAACTCTGAAAAAGAAGGTGTTCGATCGACAGGCCTAGTATGCCGGACACGCAGAAATTATCGTTATATACATTTCTCAAAAACTTGAAAAGTTCATTTTACCTTTTCTCAAATTAGAGTCAATTAAAATTTAGATATGTTCACACGACAGGCCTAGTAAGCCGAATATGCCTACAATTCTAAATGAAACTGAAAGGTTTATTTTACCTTGTTTGAAATTAGAGTAAATTAAAATAAACAAAGCGTTTGTAGGACAGGCCTAGCAAGCCGAATATGCATACAATTCTCAATGAAATTGAAACGTTCATTTTATCTTTTTCCAAATTAGAATCAACTCAAATAAAGAAAGTATTCACAAGACAGGCCTAACAAGCCAGAATATCAGTGATTTTCAAGGGTTCATTTAAGCTTTTTCCAAATTAGAGTCAATTAAAATTACGAAAATATTCAAACGACTGGCCTAGCAAGCCGAATATGCATTCAATTCTCAGTGAAATTGACTATTTCAATATAAATATAGAAAGCGTTCTCTCGACAGGCCTAGCGAGCCAAATATGCATGCAATTCACAGTGAAATTTATAGATTCATTATATCTTTTCCCAAAATAGCGTCAATCATACGATAGGCCTAGAAAACCGAATAGCAGTGACATTAAAGTGTTCATTTTACCCTTTTCCAAATTAGTGTCAATTAAAATATAAAAAGTGTTCAAACGACTGGCCTAGCAAGCCGAATATGCATACAATTCTCAGTAAAATTGAGAGGTTCAATAAAACTATAAAAAGCGTTCACACGAACGGCCTAACAAGCCGAATAAACAAACAACTCTCAATGAAATTGATGGAGATTAATTTAACCTTTTACCAAATTAAATTTAATTAAAATAAAGAAATCAATCATACGATTGGCCTAGCAAGCCGAATAACAATGAAGTTCAAGGATTCATATATTAGAGTCAATTAAAATTTAATCACGTATTAATAAAGCAATTAATATAGGATATTATAAGGCTTGAATTGTCTGCTGAATTTCGCTATTGATTTTTGGATGCAAAAAAGAGATCGCTAATAAGTAATACGAAAATTGGGCTTTATTTTAAATTTTGGTAATGGCAAAAAAAAAAAAAAATAAAATAATAATAAATAAATAAAAATAATGAATAATAATAATAATAATAATAATAATAATAATAATAATAATAATAATAATAATAATAATAATAATAATAATAATAATAATAATAATAATAATAATAATAATAATAATAATAATAATAATAATAATAATAATAATAATAATAATAATAATAATAATAATAATAATAATAATAATAATAATAATAATAAAATAAAAAAATAGAAAAAAATAAAATAATAAAATAATAATGAATAAATAAAAAAAATATATATATATATATATATATATATATATATATATATATATATATATATATATATATATATATATATATATATATATATTATATATATATATATATATATTATATAAAAAAAAAAAAAAAAAAAAAAAAAAAAAAAACTAAAAAAAAAAAAAATTTCTAAAAAAAAAAAAAAATTCTTGTCATTAATTGTCAAAATTGTCCTAACGAATCGTTGGGACAAGTGGTAAAAATGTCACAACAAATTTTTTTCAGTTATTTTCTTATTAGAAAATAAATCGGTGAAGCGACTTTCTTATGCTTAACATGTCTTTTCTCTATTGAAAATTTTACTGAGATATTTTTTGCCACATGTCCCAACGGTTCGTTGTGACAATTTTAGCAGTGTAAAATTGGTTTATTTGTATTAGTTAGACGCAAATTAAAATTAAGGTTTGTTTTCAAAATAAAATTTAAAATAAAATTAAATATATATATATATATATATATATATATATATATATATATATATATATATATATATATATATATATATATATATATATATATATATATATATATATATATATATATATATATATATATATATATATATATATATATATATATATATATATATATATATATATATATATATATATATATATATATAATAATATAGAACAGGGCTTAAAAAATTTTGAGCTTCTCCAATGTTTTTTTCATCTTAATTTCTTTTGCTAAAATTATTTACGAATTTTGTTTTTAATTTCATTTTTTCTTTTAAGATAATTTATCATTTGTTTTAAAAAAAATTTTTTCTTGCATTTTTTTTAAGTAAATAATTTTAGTTAAGTGCATGCTTAACAAAAATAAAATATATATATATATATATATATATATATATATATATATATATATATATATATATATATATATATATATATATATATATATATATATATATATATATATATATATATATATATATATATATATATATATATATATATATATATATATATATATATATATATATATATATATATATATATATATATATATATATATATATATATATATATATATATATATATATATATATATATATATATATATATATATATATATATATATATATATATATATATATATATATATATATATATATATATATATATATATATATATTTTTTATATATATATCTTCTCACCCCTTGACCACCCCACGCTGAGGTGGCCACACTTCGCTAATGAAGCCGCCCGCCGCAGTCGGCCTCGTCCAGAGATCTTTCAAATATTTCAAATATTCATTTTAGGAAAATCCGGGATGGCCGCTGGCAGTGCCCAAAGTCCTCTCAGAGAGGTGATGTGATGTAGGATTCTGTGTTATGTAAGGGGGGGATCTTTGTATTTGTGTTTTTTGGTATTTGTATTTTTGTATTATCACTGAACCACTTTTTAATATATGTTTCTACCTTACCACTATACTATATACTTTATATATATATATATATATATATATATATATATATATATATATAATATATATATATATATATATATATATATATATATATATATATATATATATATATATATATATATATATATATATATATATATATATATATATATATATATATATATATATATATATATATATATATATATAAAATTGTTGACTTCATTTCATTTCGCTGTCAATGGCTAAGCCATTGCAATCTATTGGTTCTCAATATTATTATTATAAAGGCTTTAAAAATATCTATTCTGTCTTGACATTTTAACCCTTTCAGTCTTTACATAAAAAACTATTTCCATAACTCAATTTTACCCACTAAAAAGAAATAGTAAATCCAAACTATCCTACTAAAAAACATATATATATATATATATATATATATATATATATATATATATATATATATATATATATATATATATATATATATATATATATATATATATATATATATATTATATATATGCTCTTGAATTACCCATGAAGCATTATTAATATATATACGACCCACGAAGTTATATTAATATATATACAACCCACGAAGTATTATTACTATATATATACAACCCACGAAGCATAATTAATATATATATATGTACGATTCAAGAAGTATTATTAAATATTAAATATAACGAAAATATTATAAAAATATATAATAATATATATAATATATATATATATATATATATATATATATATATATATATATATATATATATTATTATATTATATATATATATATATATATATATATATATATATATATATATATATATATATATATATAACCCACGAAGTGTTATTAAAAACATATATACAACATGGTCAATAACAATCTCAACGATAACAATATAACGATACGCTTGGCTACACCTGTTGAATTAAATTGTTTATAGTTAAAATAAACGCCTTAAATTTATATCGTGTCCTACGACATTAAATACACAGTAAAAATGATATAAATGGTAATTGTTACTGTACGATAAGTAATAATAATGTATACGATAAAATGTTTGTTTTAGATTTTTAATTGCAGAATGTACTTGAAAGCGATAATGCTTTTTTTTTGCATGATAAACTTAAATGTTTTGTGCAA
>SEYY01010235.1:97500-130000 GCA_009176605.1 Armadillidium nasatum
GTGGGAGGTGGTCAAATGAAAACGAAAAAAATGAGGTTTCTATCCCCCATTTTTGGGGAGGAAAAATAAAAATATAGAATATATTTGGAGATGGAGAAAGGGGGCGGGGTAGAGGGATTGAGAGTTGGGGTTTGGCTTTGGGGTTGGGGAAAGGGTTAAAGAGTATGGTCATTATCCTTTTTTTTCTATGTTGTAAATTTTGGCGAAAAAGAAAATTTTTAAAATTGGTTAGACGATGAGAGAGACATTTAGTATGGGAGAAAAGGCCGTCTAATACAACTCTGATAGCTTCACCAATGTCATCATATATATATATATATATATATATATATATATATATATATATATATATATATATATATATATATATATATATATTATATATATATATATATATATATATATATATATATATATATATATATATATATATATATATATATATATAATATAGCTATTATGTCAATAATAATAATAATAATAATAATAATAATATAATAATAATAATAATAATAATAATAATAATAATAATAATAATAATAATAATAATAATAATAATAATAATAATAATAATAATAATAATAATAATTGCATTGAGATGAATTAATAGATAGATAGATAGATAGATATATTTATTGATAGAGAGAGAGAGAGAGAGAGAGAGAGAGAGAGAGAGAGAGAGAGAGAGAGAGAGAGAGAGAGAGAGAGAGAGAGATACATACAGATATATAGAGAAATAGAATGAGAAAGAGAGGGAGATAAATTGAAAGAGAAAGGGAGATTTAGAAAGTAAAATATTGGGTGAGTTAAGAGAAAGAGAGATAAAAATAGATAAAGAGGGTGAAAATGAAGTCGAAAAAAAGAGATTGAGAAAAAGAGGCAAAGGAGAGAAATAGAAAGAGATTGAGAAAGAGAGATAAAGAAAATTAGAAAAAGAAATGGAAGTGATAGAGATTAAATAAGATAAGGAGAGAGATAGTGATAAAGAGAGTAAAATAGGAGAAAGATTGAGATAAGGAGAGATAAGAAAAAATTGAGAGATAGATAGAGAAATAGAAAAAGAATGAGATAGGAAGAGGTAAAGAGAGATAAGAATTAATATAGATTGAAATAAAGAGTGAAAGAATGACATAGAGATAAGGAGATAGAGAGAAGAAATAGAGACATAGATAAAGAGAGAATAGGAGAGAGAAAGAAAGAAATAGAGATAATGAGAGAAACACAGAGATAAAGAAAAGTAATTAGAGATAGAGATAAGGATAATATGAGAGAGAAATAATAAAATAAATAAGGAGAGAAAGATAGAGATAAAACGAGATAAGAAGAGAGAAAAATAGAGATAAAGAGAGAGAGAGGTAATGATAGATAAAGAGATAAATTCAGAAAGAGAGAGAAAATAGAGACAAAGAGATAATGAGAGATAAAAACAAAATAGAGAAAGTCAGAGATAAAGAGATAAGAGAGAAAAATAGAGATAATGAGAGAGAAAAAGCGAAATAAAAATAGAGATAAAGAAATAAGAAAGAGAAATAAAGAGATAATGAAAGAAAAAAAACGAAAAAATAGAGATAAAGAGATACGAAGAGAGAGATAACGAGAGAGAAAGAACGAAATAATGATAGAGATGAAGAGATTAGAGAGAGAAAAATATAGATAAAGAGAAAGATAGGGAAAAAGAGGGCAGAGAGAGAAAAATATAGATAAAGAGAAAGGTAGAGATAAAGAGAGAAAAACTTCTCTAAAATTATCTAAATTTAAATGAAATAATTTAAGTTTAATTTGAATAATTAAAACAAAACAAAAAAACTTTTAAATTAAGATCAAATTTTCATAAAATTTATTCATTATAAAATTCTTTATAATATATATATATATATATATATATATATATATATATATAATATATATATATATATATATATATATATTATATATATATATATATATATATATATTATATATATATATATATTATATATATATATATATATATATATATATATATGTGTGTGTGTGTGTGTGTGTGTGTGTGTGTGTGTGTGTGTGTGTGTGTGTGTAAAGTTTTTACAAGTTATGCGAAGCTCATTAATTATATTAAGGTGGCCTTTTGATGCGGTAAAATAAAGTGTTGTCAGTAATTTCTTATGGTCGATGGTATTGTTTTGTTTTGTTTTTTTTTGAAGGTGGGGGGGGGGTCGATTATAGTATTTTATGTGGGGTGAGGGTGGAGGTGGGTGAATTTTTCGCATTGAATTGTAGTTAGGCTCTATTTTTTATATTATTTTATTAGGGGGCTACTCCTCCATATCATCCTCTTCCCCCTTTATTTATGGGTTAAAGAATAATTAGGAGCTACTCCCCCATATCATCTTCCCCCTTTATTTAGGAGTTAATGAATAATTAGGAGCTACTCCCTCATATCATTCTATTCCCCCCTTTATTTAGGGGTCAAAGAATAATTAGGAGCTACTCCCCCATATCATTCTATTCCCCCCTTTATTTAGGGGTCAAAGAATAATTAGGAGCTACTCCCCCATATCATCTTATTCCCCCTTTATTTAGGAGTTAATGAATAATTAGGGAGCTACTCCCCCCCAATATACCCCTCTTCCCTCATTAAGGTCTTGCCTGCAGGACTCTTATATCCTTTCAATTTTCCTGTGAGTTCCTGTGGGATTTCTCCGAAAAGTTTTATTTCCCTTTTTATTTCCCATTGAGTCCTGTTGGACGTTGACTTTAGGGGGAAAAAAAGACTTTTAAGGGGAAAAATGAACTGTTAGGGGGAAATTACCTTTTTAATTTCTCTAGTAATTGAATAAAAATAAAAATAAAAATAAAAAAGATATGTCTACAAAACTGTAGAAGTTTACCTGCAACAAGTGATTTGTAAAATTGGAGATTTTTTTATTTTATTTTATTTTATTTTATTTTATTTTATTTTATTTTATTTTATTTTATTTTATTTATTTTATTTAAATAATAAAATTCTTTTTTATGTGAAAAACTATTTTAGACTTTTTAATTTTGAGATATAGTTCTGGTATATATATATATATATATATATATATATATATTATATATATATATATATATATATATATATATTATATATATATATATATATATATATATATATATATATATATATATATATATATATATATATATATATATATATATATATATATATATATATATATATATATATATATATATATATATATATATATATATATATATATATATATATATATATATATATATATATATATATATATATATATATATATATATATATATATATATATATATATATATATATATATATATATATATATATATATATATATATATATATATATATATATATATATATATATATATATATATATATATATATATATATATATATATATATATATATATATATATATATATATATATATATATATATATTTTTTGACTAAATAAACAGATTCGGACGAGTTTCCCTTAATTTCATGAAGCTTTAGAGATGCCAGCGTTCGCCAGATTAGATGACCTCTTTGCTGCCGTTAGCTTGAATTAGTCCAGGTTATGTTAAGTCGAATTAGTTTTTTAGTTGTGAGCCGTTAAGCCTACAATTACCCTTGAAGTCAAGGTTACGTTAAGTCGAACTAGTTTATTTGGAAAAAAAAATGAAAGGAAAAGACATAAACCATATATATAAGATATATAAAATATACTCTCGCCAAATTTTGATTGATTTTCATTGATTAATTGTGATTGATTTTCATAAATTGATTGATTTTGACTGGTTGACTGATTTTAATTGATTGATTAATTTTGATAGATTGGTTTGTTGATTTTCTTTATTTTGATTGATTGATTGATTTTGAATAATTGATTTTTGAGAATCGTTATTTTGATTGATTGATTAAAAAAAAAGATTTTTTGACTGATTGATGGATTGATTTATTGGCATCTGATTGATTGAATCATTGTGATTTATTGATTGAATTTCTTTAATTGATTAAAAATAAACATTTTTTTGATTGATTGGGGGATTTTGATTGATGGATTGATTTATTGAAATTTGATTGATTGAATTATTTTGATTTATTGATTGAATTTCTTTGATTGATTAAAATTAAAGATTTTTAAATTGATTGTTGGATTTTGATTGATGGATTGATTTATTGACAACTGATTGATTTATTGATTGAATTTCTTTGATTGATTAAAAATAAAGATTATTTGGATTGATTGGTGAATTTTAATTGATTTATTGACAACTGAATGATTGAATCATTTTGATTTATTGATTGAATTTCTTTGATTGATTTTTGAAAGTCCTTATTTTGTTTGATTGATTGATTAGTTGTTAGGTTGATTTATATATATTGATTTATTGTTTCTATTGATTGATTATTTCTTAATTAATATCTGCTATTTTTTATTTTTTTAAAAAAAATTTATTGTACTATTATTTATTTATTTATTATAATTTATTTATTTATTATTATTATTTATATATATATATGTATATATATATATATATATATATATATATATATTATATATATATATATATATATATATATATATATATATATATATATATATATATATATATATATATATATATATATATATTATATATATTAATATGACTTGATGCTAGCCTAATGTTGGGCTGAAAATATGTCAATATATATAATATATATATATATATATATATATATATATATATATATATATATATATATATATATATATATATATATATATATATATATTGGAAAGATAGTTAAGTGAACTGCCAAAGTTATGGAAGTGCAGGAACAATAAACCAAACTTATGCCTAAGTAAATATTCTGTGACGTAATTTTCATTAGGCGGGGCAAACATAGCCTTAGCTCCGCCCATCAATCCATAACTAATATACAAACGACTGTTCACGAATAATTGACCTTCTCATATAGATTAGCTGTTAATCACCACACTCATAATTAATGAACCCGCTTTCAAAGGCTGATAAAATATTGATGTGAGAAAAGTAATATATTTTAAGCTCCGCCCCATTTTTTTTTTTGGCTTGCTTTACGGAATGTTGCAGTGCCTATGTAATTACTAAGCTCTTCAAAATTTCAGTATTAATGACATGATGTTGTAAAATCTAAAGTTATCAAATTCTTTTGTTACTAGAAATCAAAGGAGGGGATGGGGTGAGGGAGGGGGAGGGAGGAGGGGAAGGAGGAAAGTGGGGCAGGTATAACATATTTAAGGATAATAGAATATAATAATAATATAATAAATATAATGAGTATAATGAATACTTAGGATGTATGGCGAATATATGAATATATCAAAAAAAAAATATATATATATATATATATATATATATATATATATATATATATATATATATATATATATATATATATATATATATATATATATATATATATATATATATATATATATATATATATATATATATAATATTGAAAATATGAAACTTTAAAATTCAAAAAACAAGGAATTTTTTTTTTTTTTTTTTTTTTTTTTTTTTTATTTTAATATTATATATATATTATATATTATAATATATATATAATATATTATATATATATATATATATATATATATATATATATATATATATATATATATATATATATATATATATATATATATATATATATATATATATATATATATATATATATATATATATATATATATATATATATATATATATATATATATATATATATATATATATATATATATATATATATATATATATATATATATATATATATATATATATATATATATATATATATATATATATTATATATATATATATATATATATATATATATATATATATATATATATATATATATATATATATATATATATATATATATATATATATATATATATATATATATATATATATATATATATATATATATATATATATATATATATATATATATATATATATATATATATATATATATATATATATATATATATATATATATATATATATATATATCATTGTTTTTTTTTTTTAGCATATATAAATCATGAATATTTGAGAAAATAAAACAACAAAACAAAACAAAACCAAGAAAAAAAACAAAACCAAAATAAGAAAACAAAAACAAAAAAACACTAAAAATCAAAAACAAAACAAAAGAAAAACTAAAAACAAGAAAACGAAATAAAACAAACGAAAACAAAATAAACAAGAAAACAAAACAAAAGAAACAAAAAAGCAAAACAAAATAAAACAAAAACAAAGAAAGCAAAAGCAAAAGAAAATAAAAAAAAAAAGCAGAAAAGCAAGAAAAACCGAAAAAGCAGAAACAAAAGAAACAAAACAAAAACAAAAAAGAAGAAAACAAAACAAAACTGAAGAAACCAAAAAAAAAAACAAATAAAAAATCTGAAAAATAATTATTTTTTTTAAAATTGACATTCAACTAAGAAATATCAGAAGTCACGTCCTTGAAGGCTCTGGTTCGATTTTTGGAGTGGATACTAAAAAAAAAACTACCTAAATTTATATAAATACTACTACTACTACTAATAATAATAATAATAATATATTAATATTATTATTATCTTTAATAGCAGTAAATCCTATAAAGTTAAACAAGTTAAGAATACAAATATTTTTGACTATTCCTGTGAAATTTTTTTTATATATTTAAGAATATTTAAAATTTAAATAATTTAATAGTCGTATAACTCCTCCCGTGAGGAGAACAAATGAGTCTTTTATTTCGGAGGTCTATGACTGTGACCGCTATTCTCATTCAAACAAGTATTGTCGGCCATTTATCTGAATAAGGAACTCTTTGAAAACTTCGTAAATCTCTGAACTTTTACCACTAGATTATATATATATATATATATATATATATATATATATATATATATATATATATATATATATATATATATATATATATATATATATATATATATATATATATATATATATATATATATATATATATATATATATATATATATATATATATATATATATATATATATATATATATATATATATATATATATATATATATATATATGTATGTGTGTGTGTGTGTGTGTGTGTGTGTGTGTGTGTGTGTGTGTACAAGAAAGTGGAAGACATCTTCTAAAGAATGTTTATATCTTTTAAATTTCAGAGAAAATACAAATTTATACTATGAGTGTCTCCCCTTGGGACTCCTAACTTCCCATCAAGGAATTTTAAAAATTAAAAGAAAACGGGATAAACAATAAAGAAAACGGGGTAAAAATTAAAGAAAACGAAAAATACAAAAGAAAACGAGGAGTTTTATCTTATTTTTTGGGATACTCTCGTAATATTTAAATTATTTGTTAATTAGATAATAATGAGAAAATAATGATAGTTAAATAACAGTTATAAAAAATATTTTATTCAATATTTAATTTTGTGAAATTTATGATACTCCATTACAAATTATTATTATTGTTATTATTATTATTATTATTATTATTATTATTATTATTATTATTATTATTATTATTATTATTATTATTATTATATTATTATTATTATTGAGTAGGGCTTTGCCCGTGAGTGGTGGTGATGTGGTAAAAAAAAAAATATTATTCCTGTTATTTTTCTTACTGTTATTGCCGATTGCTGTTTTATTATTATTATTATTATTATTATTATTATTATTATTATTATTATTATTATTATTATTATTATTATTATTATTATTATTATTATTATTATTATTATTATTATTATTATTATTATTATTATTGCTGTTATTATTATTATTGCTGATATTATTATTATTATTTCTGCCATTATTATTATTATTTTTATTATTATTATTATTATCATTATTATTATTATTATTATTATTATTATTATTATTATTATTATTATTATTATTATTATTATTATTATTATTATTATTTTTGAATAGGGCAACGTAAACTTTTGAATAATTTAAAAAAAAGGGTCGATTAATTTTTATTTTAATTTAATTAATTTTTATTTATTTTTTATATTTTAATTTTTATTTTGTCCCACTGTCACTGCCCTAATTTTGGAGGGGTACTTATCAAATTGTTTTATTAAGAATCAAACCAGGTAACCTTCAAAACACAAATTGATCTCTCTACTCTTTTAAGGATGTTTTTTAAATCAAATATATTATTTTTATTGTTTGAAAATTATTGTAATTTTTTATTTCAGGCTATTCATCTCTAAAAGTTGGGGAGGGCGAAGGGGGAGAGAGGGAGGAGTGAGAGAGGGAGGGGGAGAGAAGGGGGGGAGAGAAGGAGGAGAGTGGAGGATCAAATTTAATTTTTCTTAAGTAAAAATTCCCCAGTCTCTCAAAATTGTGAGTTCCAAATTTATTTTTCTTTGGGGAAAAAATAAAAATTTTCATTTAAATTGAGTTATTTTTATTTTCATTTTTTTACTTTATTTTTCTAATAAAATTCATAAAGTTTTTCCCCCGAGATTTAAGTTGACCAACTTTCCTGTCCTCTTTAGTGAAAGATTTTGGGGAATAACTTCTAGATTGAGGAAAAACTTCTAGATTGGAGAATAACTTCTAGATTCCGTAATAACTTCTAGATTGAGGAATAACTTCTAGATTAGAGAATAACTTCTAGATTGAAGAATAACTTCTAGATTCGGTAATAACTTCTAGATTGAGGAATAATTTCTAGATTGGAGAATAACTTCTAGATTGGAGAATAACTTCTAGATTCGGGAATAACTTCTAGATTGAGGAATAATTTCTAGATTGGAGAATAACTTCTAGATTCGGTAATAACTTCTAGATTGAGGAATAACTTCTAGATTGGAGAATAACTTCTAGATTGGAGAATAACTTCTAGATTCGGGAATAACTTCTAGATTGAGGAATAATTTCTAGATTGGAGAATAACTTCTAGATTCGGTAATAACTTCTAGATTGAGGAATAACTTCTAGATTGGAGAATAACTTCTATATTCGGTAATAACTTCTAGATTGATGAATAATTTCTAGATTGGAGAATAACTTCTAGATTGGAGAATAACTCCTAGATTCGGTAATAACTTCTAGATTTATGAATAATTTCTAGATTGAAGAATAACTTCTAGATTTGGAAATAACTTCTAGATTGAGGAATAACTTGTAGATTAGAGAATAACTCCTCGATTTGGGAATAATTTCTATATTGAAGAAAAATTTTTAGATTGGGGAATAACTCCTAAATTCAGGAATAACTTTTAGGTTGAAGAACAACTTCTAAATTGGGGAATAACTTCTAGATTAAAGAATAAGATTGAGGAATAACTTCTAGATTGAAGAATAACTTCTTGATTTGGGAATAACTTCTAGATTAAGGAATAATTTCTGGATTAAAGAATAACTTTTAGATTGGGGATAACTTCTAGATTGGGGAATAACCTCTAGATTAGAAAATGACTTCTAGATTGGAAAATGACTTCTAGATTGAGAAATAACTTCTAGATTAAGGAATAACTTCTGGATTAAAGAATAACTTCTAGATTGGGGAATAACTTCTAGATTAGAAAATGACTTCTAGATTGAGAAATAACTTCTAGATTCAGGAATAACTTCTGGATTAAAAATAACTTCTATATTGGAGAATAACTTCTAGATTGGAAAATGACTTCTAGATTGGGAAATAACTTCTAGATTGCGTTTACTCCAAAATTGCTAAGAATTTAGCTAAAATCTGCCTTAATTTGGGTAATTTGAAGATAAATATAAATATCTAATCGAAGAGAGAAATATTCTAGATAGTTTCAGCATAGAAACCGCATTGGGGGATCGAACCATCACCCCCAAACACACGAGACAATTACTCTACCTTTGTGCCACGGTAAATACATTAAAAGAGGAAATTACTTATGTCATACATCCCCCACTAAAAAGGGGTTAACTCTTACATCCCCCACTTAAAATGAGTTAACTCCTACATCACCCACTAAAAAGGGGTTAGATCCTATTTCCCCTACTAAAAAGGGGTTATATCCTACTTCCCCCACTAAAAAAGAGTTTAAATCTACTTCTCCCACTAAAAAAGGGTTAACTCCTACATCCCCCACTAAAAAGAGTTTAAATCCTGCATATCCAACTAAAAAAGGGTTAAATCCTACTTCCCTCACTAAAAAGAGTTTAAATCCTGCATCCTACTTCCCCCACTAAAAAAGGGTTAAATCCTATATCCCTCACTAAAAAGAGGAGTTTAAATCCTATATCCCTCACTAAAAAAAGGATTAAATCCTGCATCTCCCACTAAAAAGCTGTTAAATCCTATATCCCCCACTAAAAAGAGGGTAAATCCTACATCCCCACTAAAAAGGGGTTAAATCCTACATTTCCACTAAAAAGGGGTTAAATCCTATATCCCCACAAAAAAGGGGGTAAATCATACATCCCCACTAAAAAGGTGCTAAAACCTAATTGCCCCACTAAAAGGGGGTAAATCATACATTAAAAAGGTGTTAAAACCTACTTCCCCCACTAAAAGGGATTAAATCAAACATTAATATCTTTTTTTTCTTCTTTTCAGCTGCTGTTGTTTCTGTAGTGGAATCCCTGTCGGGTAAGGCAGTGTCATTACCTTGCACAGCCATAGAACATCCCCACAGGGATACGCCAGTCCTTCTTTTGTTTTATAAACCTTCGTCAAATATTCCCTTCTACAGGTAAGATACATTTGATTGTTAAGTGTGTGTGTGTGCGTGTGTGTGTGTTTCTGCCTGCCTGCCTGCCGGCCTGTCACTGCTTCTCTTTCAATATATATATATATATATATATATATATATATATATATATATATATATATATATATATATATATATATATATATATATATATATATATATATATTATTATATATATATACATATATTTCTATCAATCTACATCACTCTCTCTCTCTCTTTCTCTTTTTCTCTCTTTCTCTCTCTCTATCTTACTCTCACAACTGACATGTATCCCTTGTCAATTACTATTATCAACCTAATAAATATTTCGAAATCATAAAGAATTGGTTGCAAGGACAAGAATGAGGCTTTGCGAACTGTATATCATCGATTCAGTGCTTCAGGAAATGCGGAAGCAAAAAATTTTTTAATTGAGGAGCAGAAAAATTATTTGGTCAACTATATTATTTTATTTTTTTTAATTTCAGTTTATTTTAATTTTTATTTTAGTTTATATATATATATATATATATATATATATATATATATATATATATATATATATATATATATATATATATATATATATATATATATATATATATATATATATATATATATATATATATATATATATATATATATATATTCTAATTATTTTTATTATTTAATATAATACAGTCATTTCTTAATTTTTGTTTTATATATCTTTTTATTAAATATTTTTTCCCATCTTTTTCTTTTATCCCATTCCGCAATTAATAAAATTAATTAATAAGTTAAATAAAGTTAATTTATATTATTATCGCTTTATAAAAAAAAAAAAAAAAAAAAATAATAATAATAATTAAAAAAAAAAAAATACATAACTTTTATCATTATTTTTTTTTATTATTTTTTTTAATAAGTTTTTTTTTTTTTTTTTTTTTTTTTTTTTTTAATTTTTTTTTTGTTTTTTGTTTTTTTATTATTTAATTTTAATAAATAGTAGTTAATAATTGGTAATTTACTTATCTTTCTAAATTATTATTTCTTTATAATATCATATAATTATATATATTATATATATATATATATATATATATATATATATATATATATATATATATATTATATATATATATATATATATATATATATATATATAATATATATATATATATATATATATATATATATATATATATATATATATATATATATATATATATATATATATATATATATATATATATATATATATATATATATATATATATATATATATATATATATATATATATATATAATATATATATATATATATATATATATATATATATATATATATATATATATATATATATTATATATATATATATATATATAATAATTAATAAAATTGATTTTAATTATTTAAAAAACAAAATTATTTTATTATCATTATTATTATTATTATTATTATTATTATTATTATTATTATTATTATTATTATTATTATTATTATTATTATTATTATTATTATCCATTATTATTATTTTATTATCATTTTTATTATTATTACGATTATTTTTCTTATTTCTATTATTATTATTAATATATTTATTATTTAAATATATATTAAAATAATAAAAAAAAATAATTAAAATAATAATAAAATAAATAATAAAAAATAATAATAATAATAATAATAATAATAATAATAATAATAATAATAATAATAATAATAATAATAATAATAATAATAATAAATAATAATAATAATAATAAATAATAATAATAATAATAATAATAATAATAATAATAATAATAATAATAATAATAATAATAATAATAATAATAATAATAATAATAATAATAATAATAATAATAATAATAATAATGAATATATATATATATATATATATATATATATATATATATATATATATATATATATATATATATATATATATATATATATATATATATATATATATATATGAGTAAGACTTAATTAAATTCTTGGTTTCCATGGGAATAAGTTTTTGTTTTCCTTCTTCGTTAAGGAAAATTTGACGTAGATAATATCAATACATTTATTTATGAGTTCGAAATATTTTATTATTTTTTTTTTTGTTTTTGTTTTTGTTTTTGTTTTTTTGTTATTTTTTTTATTATTTTTTACATTATTTTGTTTTTGTTTTTTTTATTATATTTCATTTTTTATTTTTTTTTTTTTATTTTTTTTATTTATTTTTTTTTATTTGTAAACTTTTTCATTAGAATTCTGATGATTGATGTGGCATATGGATCTAGATATTTTGTTTCTTGATTGGATCTCTCTTTACAAGATGTGACTCCCGGATATTGGTTCATAGATGTGACGTCCGGATATGTATCCACAGATGTAACTACCCGATATATCCACAGATGCGCCTCTCACATCTGTATCTGTAGATGTGTCACTCACATCTGTATCTATTGATGGGACTCCCGGATATATATCAACAGATGTGAATCAGATATGTATCTATAGATGTGACGTCCGGATATATATTCACAGATGTGACTCCGGATCTGTATCTATATATGCGACTCAAGGATATATATATATATATATATATATATATATATATATATATATATATATATATATATATATATATATATATATATATATATATATATATATATATATATATATATATATATATATATATATATATATATATATATATATATATATATATATATATATATATATATATATATATATATATATATATATATATATATATATATATATATATATATATATATATATATATATATATATATATATATATATATATATATATATATATATATATATATATATATATATATATATATATATATATATATATATATATATATATATATATATATATATATATCGGAAAATATTCATTGATGTAACATTCGTATCTATGTCCACAATATAACATCATAATCTCCATCCAGATATTTGTTATCCGTATCTATTAAGTATTATTACTAATAAAAATGTTATTTTATCATATTATATTATTACTATTATTATTATTATTATTATTATTATTATTATTATTATTATTATTATTATTATTATTATTATTATTATTATTATTATTGCTATATTTGCTTCTATTACTATTATTGGTTTCGATGTTATTACTATTATTATAACTGTTATTATTATTATTATTATTATTATTATTATTATTATTATTATTGTAATTATTATTATTATTACTATAATTATTATTATTTATTATTATTATTATTATTATTATATATTATTATTAGTAATATAGTATTATTATAATTTAATATAATTATTTCTAGTCATTATTATTAATTATTATTATTATTATTATTATTATTATTATTATTATTATTATTATTATTATTATTATTAATACAGTTATTATTATTGTAATTATTATTATTATTCATTATTATTTTCATTATATTTCATTATTATTATTGTTATTATTATTAATATATTATTATTATTTTTATTACTATTTTTAAAGTTATTTTTTTTATTTTTATATTATTATTATTTTTATAAATCATATTATTATTATTATTATTATTATTATTATTTTTATTATTATTATTTTTATAATTATTAATATCATATCATTATTATTATTTTAATTATTACTATTGTTATTATTTTCATCTATAATGCTTAAACTCTATTATTAAAATTCAAAATAAATTTTTCGTATAAAAAGATAAAAAGTCGTACAAACGTTTATATCTTTCTAATTTATTCTTTGTTTATTTTTTCTTACAAAAAAACAAAAACAAAAAAAGAAACAAACAAAAAAAAATACATAAAAAAAACAAAAGAAACAAAAGAAACAAATAATTACTACTACATTTTAATTAAAACTAAAAAAAAAAAAAAATATGCTTTTGTGTTCATTTCCAGAAGTGTAAAGAAAGTTTTTTTTTTGTTTTTGTTTTTTTTTTTTCGTTTTTTAAATGACTATTTCTTGCGTCTTTAAGGCGTACCAACCCTTTTACAAGTACATAAAAAGATCGTTTCAAAATGACGTCATAAATACCAACATTTCCAAAGTGTTAATGAAATAAACTTTTTACGGGATGATTTTCAATGTTCTATGAATGTTGGAAAGATCGTTTTCTTTTTCTTTTTCTTTTTCTTTTTCTCATTCGATGTCACAAATACCAACATTACAAAAATATAAGAGAAAAAATATATATATTTATATATTCCACTCTGACGATACAAATACCAACATTACAAAAGAGGAATAAATATATATCCCGCTATGACGATAGAAATACCAACTTTACCAAAATATAAGAGGAAGATATACATTCCCCTACGACGATAGATATACCAACATTACCAAATTATAAGACGAAGAAATACATTCCTCTATGACGATACAAATACCAACATTACCGAAACTCATAGAAGAAACACCCTTCCAGAGTGACGTCACAAATACCAACATTCCCGAAATGCATAGAAGAAACACCCTTCCAGAGTGACGTCACAAATACCAACATTCCCGAAATGCAAAGAAGAAACACCTTTCCAGAGTGACGTCACAAATACCAACATTCCCGAAATGAATAGAAGAAACACAGTTCCAGAGTGACGTCACAAATACCAACATCCCCGAAATGCAAAGAAGAAACACCGCTCCACAGTGACGTCACAATAACACCTTCGCTATTGTTTAAAATTAAAATGGAAAAAAACGAGTCTGACTTTAATTAATATAAGAAGCAGGATAATGACACCATATTTGGAGCAAGTTTGAATGGACTCATAATACGGGAAGATTTTAGCGTACATGAGCGTGTGCTGTACACACACGCACACACACACAAACAAACAAACTCAAATTATGGGATGAATTTTGGCGTACATGAGCGAGTATTATACACATACACAAACTCGCTTTATGAAATGAATTTTAGCGTACATGGCGAGTGTTGTACACATGCAAACACAAACTCATAATATCGGATGAATTTTAGCGTACATGGCGAGTGTTGTACACATACACACACATACATAAACACAAACTCATAATATCGGATGAATTTTAGCGTACATGGCGAGTGTTGTACACATACACACACACATACACAAACACAAACTCGTATTATGGAATGAATTTTAGCGTACATGAGTGAATGTTGTACACACACAAATACAGACGTGCATAGGCATATTCACATGGATTATATACATTAAAAGAAGGATTATTATTATTATTGCTATTGTTATTATTATTATAATTATTGTTACTGTTATTTTTATTATTATTATTTTTTTCGTTATTATTTTAATAGTATTTTTCTATTATGTGATTATAATAATCGCTTTAACTGTTTTTATTATTTTTAAAATTATTATTATTATTATTATTATTATTATTATTATTATTATTATTATTATTATTATTATTATTATTATTATTTTTTTTAATTATTTATTAGAAAACAATTGACACACATGCAATCTCATATATATAAATAAATAAATATAATATATATATATATATATATATATATATTATATATATATATATATATATATATATATATATATATATATATATATATTGTGTATGGGAGAGTGAGTGAGAGTGAGAGTGGGAGGGAGAGTGTGTGTGTGTTGTGTATGAAAGAGAGAGAGAGAGAGTATGTGTATGTGTGTTTGTGTGTATGTGTGAGAGAGAGCGTGTGTGTGAAAGAGAGAATATGTGTACATGTGTATGTGTGTTTGTGTGTCTGAGAGAGAATGTGTGTGTGTGTGTGTCCTTAAGAGTTTTATATTTGAATTTCCATTTTAGATTTTGTTCTTTGCTAATACCTTTAAAGCTTATTGCAATTTAATCATTATAAATTGTTTCAAGTCACAGGCTTAAATTGGAGATAAAAAGGGAAAAGAAAAAAGAGACAGACTGAAAAACAAAAGGGCAAGGAGACAGACAGGTAAAGGAAAAAAAGGACAGAATGAGGACAGACGGGTAAAGGACAAAAGGGCAAAGACACACGGGCAAAGGACAAAAGGACAGAATGAGGGCAAACGCAGATAAAAGGATAAAGAGACAGACAGGTAAAGGACAAAAAGACAGAATGAGGACAGACAGTTGAAGGACAAAATGATAAAGAGACAGACAGGTAAATGACAAAAAGACAGAATGAGAACAAACTGTTAGAAAAGGATAAAGAGACAGACAGGTAAAGAACAAAATGAGGACAGACCAACAGATAGAAGGACAAAGATACAGACAGGTAAAGGGCAAAATGACATAATGAGGACAAAAAGCAGATAAAAGGACAATGAGACAGACAGATAAAGGAGAAAAGGACATAATGAGGACAAACTAAGAGAAAGACAAATAAAGTAAAAAAGGACACCAATACAGTAGTATCGTACCAACCCATAGTTATTCCTATATATTCAGGAACAGATATATAAATACACCCACACAGTAGTATCGTACCAACCCATAGTTATTCCTATATATTCAGTAACATATGTATCAATTCATGCACACGCCGGTATCGTACCAACCCATAGTTATTCCAATATATTCAGGAACAGATATATCAATACACCCACACAGTAGTATCGTACCAACCCATAGTTATTCCTATATATTCAGGAACAGATATATCAATACACCCACACAGTAGTATCGCACACCCATATCGTACCAACCCATAGTTATTCCTATATATTCAGGAACAGATATATCAATACACCCACACAGTAGTATCGTACAAACCCATAGTTATTCCAATATATTCAGGAACAGATGTATCAATACACCCACACAGTAGTATCGTACCAACCCATAGTTATTCCTACATATTCAGGAACAGATGTATCGATACACCCATACACCAGTATCGCATCTTCCCATTAGGATATGAGCAACTGAGTGGAAGCAATTATAGAACTAAGAGGGGAACTCCAATTGCAAAAGCTATTAACTGTTTCAACTACACAAGTGAATGTTGAAGCTGTCCAGAAAAATTGTTAAAATTATTAAAGGGAGAAAACTTAAACTATATATATATATATATATATATATATATATATATATATATATATATATATATATATATATATATATATATATATATATATATATATATATATATAATTATATTTTTTTTTTTTTTTTTTTTTTTTAAAAACATTAAAAAAAAAAAATTTTTTTTTTTGCAAATGAAAAATATAAAAAAATAAAAGTGTATTTGTTTAGTGTATCCTTTCTTTAACTTTTATATTTTGGGGGCATGGGATAAGGGGGGATGAAGAAGGAGTGGACAAAGGAAATTACCTCCCCACTCACGCACCCATTCCCCTCCCCCAAAAAAAAAATTTCCCTCCTTCCCCCCCTAAATTTTTTTTTTTTGTTTTCTCTTTTCTTCTATATTATACTTTGGTATTCATTGCTTTATTCTTGGCCTTCATTTGGAATTCTCAGAGCTAAGTTGGAAAGTTTAAAAAAAAAAAAAAAAAAAAACTTTTAACAATTTTTTTACTGTACTTTTTCTTTTTCTTTTTCTTTTTCTTTTTTTTTTTTTTTTTTTATTATTTTAATATTTTATATATATATATATATATATATATATATATATATATATATATATATATATATATATATATATATATATATATATATATATATATATATATATATATATATATATATATATATATATATATATATATATATATATATATATATATATATATATATATATATATATATATATATATATATATATATATATATATATATATATATATATATATATATATATATATATATATATATATATATATATATATATATAATATATATTTATATTATTATTATTATTATTATTATTATTATTATTATTATTATTATTATTATTATTATTATTATTATTATTATTATTATTATTATTATTATTATTATTATTATTATTATTATTATTATTATTTTTGTTATTAATATTACTATTATTATTAATACTATAGCTATTATGATAATTAATAGTATTTTTATTATTATTATTATTAAAATTAATTGGATTATTATTTTTATTGTTATTTTAATTATCGTTATTATATTAATTATTTTTATTATTATTTCTACCATAATTACTTTTATTATTATTATTATTATAATAGTTATTATTATTATTATATTATTATTATCATTATCATTATTATCATTATTATAGTTATTTTCATTATTATTATTATTTAATAGTTAATATTATTATTTTTATAATTATTATTATTATTATCACTATTTCAGGAAAATATATTACCCCTTATAAAATAGCATTATAAAAATAAAATAATAAAATAAAAAAAAATATTATTAAAATAAAATAAAATAAAATAAAATAAACATAAAATAAATATAAAAATTAATTACAGCTAAATAAAAAAAATATTATTATAAATTAAATAAAATAAAGTAAATAGTAGGTCTAAATCCCGTAGACTTTATATATTTAAATATATAACAGTAATATATATATATATATATTATATATTATATATATATATTATATATATATATATATAATATATATATATATATATATATATATATATATATATATATATATATATATAGCCAGAGGGCCCAATTCAATGAAAGAGTGAAGGATGAACAATTATATGAATAAATACTTTATTCGTTATAATAGTCATTCATTTTTCAAGTGAATAAAAGGAATGTTTATCAAAGACTGTCAAAAAATTTTTGAAATATATAAAACCAGTATAAGAGAAAGAGAGAAATAAAGGGAGAGAGATAGAGAGAGAAGAAAAAAAGAGAGATAGAGAGAGAAGAAGAAAGAGAGATAGAGAAAGAAAGAGAGAGATTGGAGAGATAGAGAGAGAGAAAGAGAGAAAGAGAGAGAGATAGAGGGAGAAAGAGAGAGAGGGAGGGAGGAAGAGAGAAGAAGAAGGAGAGAGAGAGAAAGAGAGAGAGATAGAGAGAAGAAGAAAGAGAGATATAGAAATAGAGAGAGAGAGAGAGAGATTTTGGAGAAAGAGAGAGAGGATGGGGGGAGGAGGAATGAAGAAAGCAAATGAATAATTTGATGAATAAATCAGATGAATGAATAAGTGTTCGACTTAATGAAATGTAAAATGAATAACGAGAAATTATTTATGCATCAGTGAACGAATAGCAAATAACCTACCTTAGACATTATCCATGTATGTATATGTATGTATGTAAATGTATGTATGTATGAATGGATGAATGGATGGATAGGTGAATGGATGGATGGATTATATATGTATGTAATGTATGGATGGATGAATGGATGGATAGGTGAATGGATGGATGGATTATATATGTATGTAAGTATGTATGTATGTATGTATGTAAATGTATGTCTGAATGAATGGATGAATGGATGGATAGGTGAATGGATGGATGGATTATATATGTATGTAAGTATGTATGTATGTATGTATGTATGTATGTATGTATGTATGTATGTATGTAGGTATGTATGTATGTATGTATGTATGTATGATGTATGCATGTATTGATGGATGGATGGATGGTTGGATGTATGTTTATATGTTTGTATGTATGTATGAATGTATGTATGGATGGAGATGTGTATATAAAGTATGTATGAATGTATGCATGGAAGGATGGATGGATTGATGTGTTTATTATGTACATTTGTATATTTATGAGTGTTATGAATGTATGCATGTGTATAACTGAAAGGAGTAATGAAAGATAGAGTCCTCGGTATAGGAGTGTATAGGAGATGAAGTAATACAGAGAAGGTCATTAACGAAAATACAAAAGTGTTGGGGATAAAACAGAACCTTGAGGAACACCACTATTAATAGATTTAAAGGATGAACGGTGGCCGTCTACAGCAGCTGCTATAGAACGACTGGAAAGGAAATCAGAAAGAAGGTCACAGAGAGAAGGATAGATGCCGAAAGAGGGAAGTTTAGAAATCAAATCTTTGTGCCAGACTCTATCGAAAGCTTTCGATATGTCCAGTAAAAGATATGAGTCATATGTATGTGTTTATTTTGTAGATTTTTAAATATATGTATGCATGTATGAATGTATTATATATTTTTGTATGTTATATGTATGTATGATACGTATTTCATGTGTATTTATTATGTATGTTATATTGCATGTATGTGTATTTATTATGTATGTTATATTGCATGTATGAAAGTGCAAATCATGTGTATTTATTTATTATGTATGTTATATTGTGTGTATGAAACTATATATCATGTGTATTTATTTTTAATATATATACGAAACCTGCATTTATGTATGTATATTTTTGAAAAAAAAAAATATTTTATATTATATATATATATATTATATATTATATATTATATATATATATATATATATAATATATATATATATATATATATATATATATATTATATATATATATATATATATATATATATATATATATATTATATATATATATATATATATATATATATATATATATATATATATATATATATATATATATATATATATATATATATATATATATATATATATATATATATATATATATTATATATATATATATATATATATATATATATTATAGAATAATAAAGTAGATTTGATTGAATACTAAAAATATGATTGAGAAATTTTTTTTCCCCAAATATTTAAGAAAGATTTTATTGATGGCGCGCAATCAATCATTCATCAATCAAAACGGAGAGGGAAATCAATCATTTTTATCATTTTATTGATAGATTTTAACACCACACTTTTCTTCTCTTTAATAAGTAATAAAAAATTTATTCTATTGATTTTTGTATGTATGTATGTATGTATGTATGTATGTATGTATGTATGTATGTATGTATGTATGTATGTATGTATGTATGTATGTATGTATGTATATATATATATATATGTATCTATGTGTGGAAGTATGTATGTATGTATCTATGTATGTATGTATCTATGTACTTATGTATGCATGTATGTATATATGTATGAATGTAAGTACGTATGTATGTACGGATAGATGCATGTATGTAATAAGTATATATGTATGCATGTATATATTTTTATTTAAATTATGTATAAATGAAAGTATATATTATGTATGTAATTATATTTGTTTGTATTATATATATATATATATATATATATATATATATATATATATATATATATATATATATATATATATATATATATATATATATATATATATATATATATATATATATATATATAACAAGACAATCCAACCTAACCTAATCTAACCTTACCTATCCTAACCTAACTTTCCATATTTTTTTGAAGAAAACTCCAGGGGTTCACTTTGTTAAAAAATTAGTGTAGAACTACATATGAATATTATTTGTTTCAAGTACCATAATAAATTTACATCACTAAAATCAAAGAAAATATATTAACTTAATATATATTTTTTTTAATTTTCAAAAATATTTTCATATTAATTCCATGTGAAGTTCAAAAAAATAAAATGAAAATCTTTTCGTAAATAAATAAATAAATAAATAAATTATAATAATAATAATAATAATAATAATAATAATAATAATAATAATAATAAATAATAATAATAATAATAATAATTATAATTATAATAATAATTTTTTATGCTTACAACTTTTCCCCACAATCGTAAGGTGGTGTCTGTCGCAGGCCACATCCATCCAAACACTCACCCCTTCACCAATCTTTTCCATTCATTCCTATTTTTATTATTATTATTATTATTATTATTATTATTATTATTATTATTATTATTATTATTATTATTATTATTTCTATTGATTTTAATGTACAAATAAATAAAATAACGAAAATTGTGTAAATGTACCATGGGAATTATGAAAAGTTGTTTTACAACTTAACTGCTGATATTCACGCGCACACACATACACACACACACACATAGACACACACACACACCTACCTACCCATAGATTAAGTTACATAAAGTACCAAAAATAAACAAAAAAATATTTCTAAAATTGGAAAAAAAAAAAAAAAAAAAAAAATATATAAAAATTTTAAAAAATATGTTATATATATTATATATATATTGGAAAATTCTTTTTCATATATATATTTTCTCCTTAAGAGATATTTGGCTTTAAAAAAAAAATTATTAAATTTTATATTAAATTTTAAGTGAAAATATGTTTTGAGGAGAATTTTCTGAAAAATTTCAAGATAAACAAACAATTTTTTATTATATATATATCCAGAGAGATCACTAATATGAAATTGTTTTATATTGGGAGTCTGGGTAAGGAAATAAAATGTAAATTGAATTAATATTTAAATATAAAAATCCCTCAATTCAAATTTAAATTGATATTTTTTTTGATTGAAAATGAAAATAATTTAAAAACTTTTTATTTTTAAAAGGAAAAATTTCTATACATTTATTTTGATCCTTACGACTTTCACGTATCATTCTATATTTTGTAAAATGTAAGGTTACTAGCTCTGTTTTTATTTTGGTTACAAGCTCTGTTCCTATTTTGGTTACTAGCTCTGTTTCTATTTTTAGGCTTTTGCACTTCACAATATTAGCCTAATAAAATTTGCTATTTTCTATAGATAATTTACCTCTTTTTCATTACAATGTTGACAGAGTTGGTAACCTTTTTATTTTATAAAATATAAATTGTTACGTGTACTACTTTAAGGTCTCTTATGTTCATCAGTTGTCTATAAATATAAGTGCGATGACTGACACTACCTAGATTGGAATGACTACTCACTGACTACGAAGATAACTGAACATTAAGATATTTTCTTAAGAACATTGGATCAATTATATCCACAATATAAATAAATATATATCCTAAAGTATATACAGAAGTCCAGATGGATAGGGAGATCCATAGATAAAACGGGGATAAGCCTCTTTTGCATTTGAGTTTAAACCCCATTTTTCTCACGCTCTTTCCTGATCACTTTTTTGAGTGATTCATATTTAACTATGGTCTTTCCTGAGTTCTTTTGAGGAGAAGTACAGCCTTGAAGGTGTACCCTCACCCCCAGGGGTTGGTGGCTAAATTCAAACTCCAACGACTATTTTCTAATGAAGTTCGTGTCCTAGAAAGTTGCTTATTTTAAATATATAAGTTACCACGCCGTTAATTAATCAATTTTTTGAACAAATATTATCATTTTCCTGTAGAACTTTTACCAAAAAAAATAAATAAATAACAAATTTAAAAATATTTATGATTATCAAAATAAACCTTTGTTATATACGAAGCCATTTTAAATTATTTATTTTACTTTTTTTTTGCAGCAATAATATGGATTCAAGATTGTTCTAAATTTATAACATTGATCTAAATTACTAAGTAATACTTTTATTATGTCACAACAGCTCCTTCATTCAGCTAAAATTTCTCATTTAAATTTAAATCTCTCATTCTGAAAAGCATTGATTAATTTTGAAGTGAATATTTTAATCTTGACGTTCTTTTTTACAATATTTTTCCTCTATCATTTTATTACTTAAAAATATATATATATATATATATATATATATATATATATATATATATATATATATATATATATATATATATATATATATATATATATATATATATATATATATATATATATATATATATATATATATATATATATATATATATATATATATATATATATATATATATATATATATATATATATATATAATATATATATATATATAATATATATATATATATATATATATATATATATATATATATATATATATATATATATATATATATATATATATATATATATATATATATATATATATATATATATATATATATATATATATATATATATATATATATATATATATATATTATATATATATATATATATATATATATCCCATAATATAGAATTGAATGTTTTGATACAAGTTTCCAGAGAATTTTTTTGCCAATTCTTAAAAATCGGAAAAAATATCTTGTTGGAAAAGTTAGATCAAGATGCGTATTTTTGAATGTCGCAATCAAAGGTATTATGATGGTTTAAACTCTATCTCTTACTCTTTCTTTTTCTTTTTCTATTTTCATTTTTCTCTTTCTTTGTTTTTTTGGTTTATGTTATTTTTCTCTCTATGTTTTTCTTTCTCTTCTTTTTTTTTATCTCTCTTTAGTTTCTGGTTTCTCTTATCTTCCTTTTTATTATCTCTATCTACTTAGTTTCTTTCTTCTGTTATCTTTATCTTTCTCTTTCTTTCGTTTCTGGTTTATATTATCCTTCTCTTTGTTATCTCTATTTTGTTTCGTGTTTCTCTTATCTCTCTTTTTTTCATCTCTATCTTTTTATTTTCTTTCTTATGTTATCTCTATCTTTCTCTTTCTTTCGTTTCTGGTTTATCTTATCCGTACGAACCCTTCTCAATGGAGGAGGTATGCGATGAGAGAGTTCAGAATAGAAGTGTCCATTATATTAGTGATAATATAGTGACACAACAATTCGACGGACAGAAAGAGATTGGAGAGAGTTAATAAGAGCAAAAGGGTTTATAAGACGAAAATCCCTAGACTCCACCTAGACCTAGACTAGAACATTCTAGATGTGTGACACGTACTCCATACAGGGGCGAACAACACCCCTATAAAGAGTAAGCAACATAGGTGGCGTAATATATATATATATATATATATATATATATATATATATATATATATATATATATATATATATATATATATATATATATATATATATATATATATATATATATATATATAACTCTTCAAAGAAAAAGAGTTTTCATTATCTTTGAAAATAAGATAAAAATTATCAAAAGAAAACAAACAAACTGACTATCAAGAATGAAAAAAAAAACAAAAAAAAAAAAAAAAACAAAAAAAAAAAAAAAAAAAAAAAAAAAAAAAAAAAAAAAAAAAAAAAAAAAAAAAAAAAAAAAAAAAAAAAAAAAAAAAATAATAATAATAATAATAATAATAATTAATAATAATAATAATAATAATAATAATAATAATAATAATAATGATAATAATAATAATAATAATAATAAAAATAATAGTAATATATTATTATTATTATTATATTATTATTATTATTTATTATTATTTATTATTATTATTATTATTATTATTATTATTATTATTATTATTATTATTATTATTATTATTATTATATAATTATTATTATTATTATTATTAATTAATAATAATAATAATAATAATAATAATAATAATAATAATAATAATAAGAGAAATAATAACATGGATTATATTAGCAATATTAATAAAAAAATAAAAATTATAATTACAAAAATTAAAATAATAATAATAATATTACAGTAATTATTATTATTTTTGTTATTATTATTATTATTATTATTATTATTATTATTATTATTATTATTATTATTATTATTATTATTATTATTATTATTATTATTATTATTATTATTAATTATTAATAAAAAAATAATTAAAAATAAAAAAAAAAAAAAAATAATAATAATAATAATAATAATAAAATAATAGAAATTCAAATAATAATAATAAACGTACTAATACAAATATAATAAATTTTTTTTGAATTTTTATTAAATTGATTAATTAAAGTCAATAAAATAAATAAAAAAAAATTTATTTTTAATTTTTTAATTTCTAGTTCCAACAAAAAGAATCGGCTCCGGCTCAAGCTCCGGATCCTGGTCGGGCTCCAGCACAAGATTCGAATTTGTGACCATAATTTTTTTGCTCTAGCTCCGGATCATGAATAAATTTTTTTTATCAGACTCTAGCTCCAACTCTTAATTTAATTCTGGCTCTTTATTTGAATACGAATTCAACTCTGACTCCCGACTCTGACTCCGGCTACAAATCTGAATCCGAATTTAACTCCAGCTCCGTCCCCGAATCAGAATACGATGATTTCAACTCCAATTCCGGCTCCGACACCTATTCCTAACCCGATTTTGAAACTCCGACTCCGATTCCGATTCCGAATTCAACTCCGGCTCCGGCTCCGGCTCCGGCTCCGACTCTGACTCCGGCTACAAATCTGAATCCGAATTTAACTAAAGCTCCGTCTCCGAATCAGAATCAGAATACGACGATTTCAACTCCAATTCTGGCTCCGACACCTATTCCTAACCCGATTTTGAAACTCCGACCCCGATTCCGATTCCGAATTCAACTCCGGCTCCGGCTCCGGCTCCGGCTCCGGCTCCGGCTCCGGCTCCGACCCCTAATCCAACTCGGGTCAAGAAAACTTTATGCTCCGTTTCCATAACCTTGATTAAGACAGACAGACAAAGAAGAAGATTTTTCATTTTGTGTTTGATCCAAAATAAAAGGAAGAAAAATATACGAGAAATATAATATATATAATATATAATAAATATAAATATAATATATAATAATTAAAATATATAAGTGAAGAAACATATATATATATATATATATATATATATTAAATATATATATATAATATATATATATAAATATATATATATATATATATATATATATATATATATATATATATATATATATATATATATATATATATATATATATATATATATATATATATATATATATATATATATATATATATATATATATATATATATATATATATATATATATATATATATATATATATATATATATATATATATAATATATATATATATATATGCATATAGTATAAATAATATAATAATAATATTTATAAATAAAATATAATAATATAAATAAATATAATAATAATAAATAATATAATATAATAAATATAAAATGAAAATAAAAAAAAAATATACAAGAAATAAAATATATATAATATTTTATAAATAAAAATTAAATATAATATAATAAAATTATAATATATTAATAAAAATATATGTGAAGAAAAATATTAAATATTTAAAGGGAATAACAGCAACAGCAACAACTTCAACTGCAATAACAGCAACAATAACGACAACAATAACAGAAACAATAACCAAAATAATAAATGCAACATCAACTTCAACCGCAATAACAGAAACAATACCAACAACAATAACAATAACAGCAACAAATCATCAACAATAACAATAACAACAATAATAACAACAACAACATCAACAATTTCAACCACAATAACAACAATAACAATAACAGCAACAACAACAACATCAACCACAATTACAGCAACATTAAGAGTAAGAGCAACAACACCAACTTCAACCACAATAACAGCAACAATAGCAACATCAATAACAACAACAACAAAGACAACAACAATAACTTCTACAGCAACAACAACAATAAAAAAAAATTCTTTGTCCAATTTGTCTTCATTCTCATTCGGAGCCGAGAACTTTTGTGTTTTATGAACCAACGTAGTGGGGTACTAAATAATTTGAAAAATTGAGTCAAAATTTTTGAAAAATATCTTTTTTTTTCGGTTATTCTGAATTCATAACTTTTCGTTTCACATATAAATATACGATATTATATATATATATATATATATATATATATATATATATATATATATATATATATATATATATATATATATATATATATATATATATATATATATATATATATATATATATATATATATATATATATATATATATATATATATATATATATATATATATATATATATATATATATATATATATATATATATATATATATATATATATATATATATATATATAGCATATATATATTTACTATATTATTTTTATTATATTTTATGAATAATATTTAGAGTCATTTTGAACTTGCAGAACTTTTCAATCTCAATATGAGGAACATTCTTCTCTCATCTCAAAATACATTTCAAAAGATATGTGGAGCACTCATCCCTCATCTCAAAAGATATGAGGAATACTCATCCCTCATCCTAAAATATATCTCAAAAGATATGGGAAACATTTATCCCTCATCTCAAAAGATATGAGGAACACTTATCCCTCATCTCAGAATGCATCTCAAAAGATATGTGAATATTCATTCCTCATCTTAAAATTTATCTCAAAAAAAGATATGAGGGACACTTATCCCCCATATCAAAATATATCTCAAAAGATATGATAAACACTTATCCTTCATCTCAAAATATATCTCAAAAGATATGAGGAGCAATTATCCCTCATCTCAAAATATATCTCAAAAGATATGAGAAACACTTATATCTCAAATCAAAATATATCTCAAAAGAAATGAGAAAGTCTCATCCCCCATCTCAATAGATATGAGGAACACTCTTTCCTCATTTCAAATATATCTCAAAAATTTACAGCTTTTTTATTTTCTTCAAAATGCTTTTTCATTTCTCTAAAATGCACTTTTTTTTCTCGTAAATCGCTTTTAAAATCTGAATTTGTATTTTTTTTTTATTTGTATCTTATTTTATTTGAAAATATTTTTATCTTTTTCTTTTATGTATTCTTTTCTTATTTTTAAGTTTTATTATTTTGGTTTATTTGAAAAAAAAAAAAAAAATTTCTTATTTTTAATATCTAAAATTGATTTTTAATGATTTTTGTTATCTTTTTTTTTCTTTTTGATTTTAAAAATCATTTTTTAATCATAAAAAATTTCTTTTCTTTCTAGTTCTCGTAAGCAAAAATAATAGCAACAACAATAACAATAACAGTAACAATAATAACAGTATCAATAATAACAGCAACAACAATAACAGCAACAACAACAACAACAACAACAATAAAAGCAACAGTAGTAAGAGTATCGATAATAACAGCAACAACAATAACAACGAAAATAATAACAGCAACAATAATAAGCACTGAAAACATCTTCAAGAACGTCAATAACAGCAATGAAAACAGGACTGAAACAACAACGAAAATAACGGCAAGAAAAAGAACAAAAAAAAAGAAATAACAAAAAATAATAATAATAATAAAAATAATAATAGTAATTATAATAATAATAAAAATAACGACAACAGCAATAATAAATCGTAATAATATTACTATCGGCAACTTCAATAACTACAAGAAACGTAACAACAAGAACAACAACAGTTATAGCAACTTCAACAACAACAACAGTAACAATAACAACAAACATAACAGCAACAATAAGAATAACAATAACAACAATAAAAATTACAATAACAACAACAGTTATAACTACTTTAACAATGACAACAACAACAAGAACTTCCACGGCAATAACATCAACAACAACAACAATAGCAACATCAATAATAAAAACAATAGTAATGACAACAATAATAACAACAACAACAACTACAATAACTTTATCAACAACAACAATATAAAAATTCCTTTGCCCAATTTGGCTTTATTCTTATTCAAAGCCGAGAACTTTTGCGCTTTTTGAACCAACGTAGTGGGGTACTAAACAATTTGAAAATTTATGATTCAAAATTATTCTTATTATTATTATTATTATTATTATTATTATTATTATTATTATTATTATTATTATTATTATTATTATTATTATTATTATTATTATTATTATATTATTATATTATTATTATTATTATTTATTAATTATTTATTATTATTATTATTATAATTATAATTATTATAATTATTATTATTATTGTTGTAATTATTATTATTATTATTATTATTTTATTATTATTATTATTATTATTATTATTATTATTATTATTATTATTATATTTATTGTTATTATTATTATTATTATTATTATTATTATTATTATTATTTTCTCAATTTATATTAACATAATTTTCCCATTATACAATTTAGATTATTCCAATAAACTGACTCCCTTTTCTTTATTTTCAATCATATCCTTTATTCCCCCTCAAAATCTCTTTCTCCCTAAACCTCTTCACGAAATCAACCCAAATACCCCAAAATATAATTGTATATTAATTCCCCCTCAAAATCTCTTTCCTCTTAAACCTCTTCACGAAATTAACCCAAATTTCCCCCCCCCCAAAAAAAAAAATACCTCAAATACCCCAAAATATAGTTTTATCTTTATTCCCCCTCAAAATCTCTTTCCCCTTAAACCTCTTCACGAAATCTACCCAACTTTCCCCCAAAAAATACCTCAAATACTCCCAAAATACAATTTTTATTTTTCACTCATTATTTAAATCACCAAATATCTCAAATTGTTCCCACAGAATTCCCTCATTTTAACGTTTCTCATTTGCTCTCTTTAAAACCTCTCTTTGAATACCCCCAAGATCGATCCCCCTACTCACCCCCCCTCTCCAACTTAAGTAAAGATCAAAGAAGAAACTTCTTTTATTACATGAAATAATTAATTAATTTTTAAATAATAAATAAGCATAACTTTTTAAAACTCTGTTAATAACATTATTATTATTATTATTATTATTATTATTATTATTATTATTATTATTATTATTATTATTATTATTATTATTATTATTATTATCATAATTATTATTATTATAATTATTATTATTATTATTATTATTATTATTATTATTATTATTATTATTATTATTATTATTATTATTATTATTATTATTATTATTATTATTATTATTATTATTATTATTTTATTATTATTATTATTATTTTTATTATATATTATTATTATTATTATTATTATTATTATTATTATTATTATTATTATTATTATTATTAATAGTTAGTTAAAATAGTAATTTTTTCTTATCATTATTATTATCAATGTCTTCTATCCATTAATGTCATTATTATTATTGTTATTATTATTATTATTATTATTATCATTATTATTATTATTATTATTATTATTATTATTATTATTATTATTATTATTATTATTATTATTATTATTATTATTATTATTATTATTATTATTATTATTATTATTATTATTATTATTATTATTATTATTATTATTATTATTATTAATGCATGCTGCAGTAATAGTAACAGTAATAGTTGAAATACAGTTATTATTATAATAATTATTTTAATAATAATATTGATAATAATAATAGTTGAGTTAAAAAGTTTCTTATGTTAGTTGTGACAAGGGCGTTCGTGCTTCCTTTAACTACAAGGGCGTCCACGCTTCCTCCAGTGGCAAGGGCGTCTGTGCTTCCTTCAGTGACAAGGACATCCGTACTTCCTCCAATGGCAAGGGTGTCTGTGCTTCTTTCGGTGACAAGGACGTCCGTGCTTCCTCCAGTGGCAAGGACGTCCTTACTTCCTTCAATGACAAGGACGTCCATGCTTCCTTCAGCGACAAGGAAGTCCGTGCTTCCTCCAGTGGCAAGGACGTCCGTGCTTCCTTCAGCGACAAGGACGTCCTTACTTCCTTCAATGACAAGGACGTCAGTGCTTCCTTCAGCAACAAGGGAGTCCGCGCTTTCTTTAACTACAAAGCGTCCACGCTTCCTTCAGTGACAAGGACATCCGTACTTCCTCCAATGGCAAGGGTGTCTGTGCTTCTTTCGGTGACAAGAACGTCCGTGCTTCCTTCAATGACAAGGACGTCAGTGCTTCCTTCAGCAACAAGGGAGTCCGAGCTTTCTTTAACTACAAAGCGTCCACGCTTCCTTCAGTGGCAAGGACGTCCTTACTTCCTCCAGTGGCAAGGACGTCAGTGCTTCCTTCAGCAACAAGGGAGTCTACACTTTCTTTAACTACAAAGCGTCCACGCTTCCTTCAGTGACAAGGACGTCCGTGCTTCCTCCAGTGACAAGGGCGTCAGCGCTTCCTTCATTG
>SEYY01010235.1:137500-147500 GCA_009176605.1 Armadillidium nasatum
TGAGCTGCAAAGTGGACGGAGGAGTAAATTGTATACAAGAAACTGAGCTTCAAAATTTTATGCATTGCAAAATAGATGTTGAAAACTGAATATGTTTCAAAGATGTATAAATTATGGAAAAAAATATGAAATTCGGAATGAATTGCAAAGTTGAATGAATTTCAGGAAGGATTAAGATTTAAGCCAAAGTGAGTTTCCAAAGATTTGCATTAGCATTGCTAATGAGAATTACAAAATTAAATGGAGATGCTAAAACATGTGAGTTTTAAACCCAAAGCTCAATGCTAAATAGAGTTGTAAATCTATTTGAGCTTCCATTTCGAATGAGATGCAAAACACAATGAGCCGCTTGCTAATATGGTCGATAGTCGAGGAGTAGTAAAATTAAATGAATAGCAATGTTGAGCTGCACAACCCTACGAACCTTTCACTGAAAAGATCCGCGTACAACTGTAAACCTAAATGAACTTCAAAATCAAATGAAGATCAGAACTCAATGAACTAATTTCTGAAAGGTTAATGTAAAGTTGCAAACCTAATTGATTTGCAGAACCCAATGAACCATTTGCTGTTAGGTTGACGTAAAGTTGCAAACCTAAATGAGCTGCACTATCAAATAAGCTGCAGAACCCAATGATCCAATTGCTGATAAGCTAAGGTAGAGTTGCAAACCTAAATGAACTGTAATATCAAATGAGCTTGAGAACCCAATGAACTAATTTCTGATAGGTTGACGTAAAGTTGCAAACCTAATTGATTTGCAGAACCCAATGAACCATTTGCTGTTAGGTTGACGTAAAGTTGCAAACCTAAATGAGCTGCACTATCAAATAAGCTGCAGAACCCAATGATCCAATTGCTGATAAGCTAAAGTAGAGTTGCAAACCTAAATGAGCTGTAATATCAAATGAGCTTGAGAACCCAATGAACTAATTTCTGATAGGTTGACGTAAAGTTGCAAACCTATATGAGCTGCAATATCAAATGAGCTGCAGAACCCAATGATCCAATTGCTGATAAGCTAAGGTTGAGTTGCAAACCTAACTAACTGCAATATCAAATGAGCAGCAGAAGCCAATGAACTAATTTCTGATAGGTTTACTTAAAGTTGCAAACCTAAATGAGCTGCAGAATCCAATGAACCAATTGCTTATAAGCTTAGGTAGAGTTGCAAACTTAAAAAACCTGCAATATCAATTGAACAGCAGAACCCAATGAACTAATTTCTGTTAGGTTGGCGTAAAGTTGCAAACCTAAATGAGCTGCAATATCAAATGAGCTGCAGAACCCAATGAACCATTTGTTGAGGAGTCACAAAACCAAATTGGAGATTAATTGGATAAATTGAATCTATAGAAATCCCAGCGGGTTCAAAGGCTCTTTATACTATAAGTATTTTGCTCTATAGAAGATTGGGTTATAAATTAATATTATTTTATTAAGAAGAGCGTTAATGAATCGATAATGAGATATGCTTAGGAGAATACTGGAAACGGGAGGTGAGGTGTGAGGGGTGAGGGTGATTAATGGAAAAGGTTTGGGGGAGAGTGGGAGAGTGCGAAGGAGGGAGTGAGAGAATGAGTTAGTAATGAGAAAGTTTTAGGGGAGGGTGGAAGAGTTTGAGAGAGAGAGAGAGAGAGAGAGAGAGAGAGAGAGAGAGAGAGAGAGAGAGAGAGAGAGAGAATGAGCTAATAATGAAAAAGGTTTAGGGAAGGGAGGGAGAATGCGGGAGAGAGGAAGCTAGAGAATGGGAAAGTAGTTAAATAATAGAGTGGTAAAATGGGAGATCGGGAGAGTGGGAAGTGGGTAAGCGGAAGAGTGAAGAAATGGGGAGAGAGAGAGAGAGAATGAAAGAAAGAAAGAAAGAAAGAAAGAGAGAAAAAGTGAGAGAGATAGGAGGAGGATGAGAGACTAGCATAGTTGAGAAGTAGGTGAGTTATAGTATAGAAAGTGTAGTAACAATTACAACTATTATTATTATTATTATTATTATTATTATTATTATTATTATTATTATTATTATTATTATTATTATTATTAATATTAATAATTTAAATTTAAAATTAATATTGAATAAAATTTATTTTCCCTAAAAATTTTCTTCTAATTTAAATTTAATTTTCTTAATATATAATTCTTAGAAACTTTATTATTATTAATATTATTATTATTATTATTATTATTATTATTATTATTATTATTATTATTATTATTATTATTATTATTAATGTAAATTATTATATGATTCTTGAAAAAGAATAAAATAATACAAAGAAGAAGCGTTCTTCAAGTTCAGTAAAAAAAAAAAAAAAAAAAAAAAAAAAAAAAAAAAAATTGTGAAAGGGGGAGACTAAAAAAAGGGGGGGAAGTGAAAAGAGAAAGAGGAGAAGGGGGAAGTATTTTCCCCCATTAATTCCCATAAGATATATATAATACGTAAATTAATATTTTAATATGACGCTACATTTATTTTTTATTCCGCAAAATAATAACTACAGTGAAATGGAATACTCTTTTTTAATTTTGAGTATCATCGAAATGGGAATACAATATTAAGTTACAAAATAAAATGAGCTGCAAATATAATGAGTTGATTCTGTAGTAATAATAAGAGTTGCAAAATTAAATGAGCTGCAAATATAATGAGTTGATTTTGTAGTAATAATAAGAGTTGCAAAAATAAATAAGCTGCAAATATAATGAGTTGATTTTGTAGTAATAATAAGAGTTACAAAATAAAATGAGCTGCAAATATAATGAGTTGATTTTGTAGAAATAATAAGAGTTGCAAAATTAAATGAGCTTAAAAAATTATGAGTTCCATTTGTAATGATAATGAGAGTTGCAAAATTAAATGGGCTATAAATATTATGTTTCATTTGCTGTGTAATGAGAGATGCAAAATTAAATGAGCTTCAAATATAATGAGTTGCATTTGTAGTGGTAAAAAGAGTTGTAAAATTAAATGAGCTTCAAATATAATGAGTTGGAAAATTAAATGAGTTGCAAATATAATGAGTTTCCTTTGCAGTAATAATGAGTTGCAAAATTATTTGAGTTTCAATAATAATGAGTGGCATTTGAAGTGATAATGAGAGTTGCAAAATTAAATGAGCTGCAATTATGATGAGTTGCATTTGTGGCGGTAATAAGAGTTGCAAAATTAAATGAGTTCAAAACATAATGAGTATATAAACTTGAAATAAATTAAAACATAATTTCAGTCAATAAATGATATATATATATATATATATATATATATATATATATATATATATATATATATATATATATATATATATATATATATATATATATATATATATATATATATATATATATATATATTATATATATATATATATATATATATATATATATATATTATATATATATATATATATATATATATATATATATATATATATATATATATATATATATATATATATATATATATATATATATATATATATATATATATATATATATATATATATATATATATATATATATATATATATATATATATATATATATATATATATATATATATATAACTATATATATATATATATATATATATATATATATATATATATATATATATATATATATATATATATATATATATATATATATATATATATATATAATATATATTATATATTATATTATATATATATATATATATATATATATATATATATATATATATATATATATATATATATTATTTGAATATAATAAAAATGAATTTGATATAAACTTAAAAGAGATATCTGTTTTAAATTGAATTCAAATTTCATACAATCTGTGAAGCGTCAAAAGTTGAAATGAAATATGAAATAAAAGGAAGCTGAAATATAATTAAAATATGTAATAAAAATAAACTGAAATTTGAAATAAAATAAAATATAAGTTTATTATTATTTGAAATTTTAAATGAAATAAAATATTAGTTTATTAATATTTGAAATTTGAAATGAAAATAAAATATTAGTTTATTGTTATTTGAAATTTGAAATGAAATATGTTTATTATTATTTGGAATAAAATGAAATATAAGTTTATAATTATTTGAAATTTGATATGAAATAAAATATAAGTTCATTATTATTTGAAATAAAATAAAATATAAGTTTATTTTTATTTGAAATTTGAAATGAAATAAAATTTACATTTATTATTTTTTGAAATAAAATAAAATATAAGTTTATTATTATTTGAAATTTGAAATAAGATAAAATATATTTTTATTATTATGATTATTTGTAATAAAATAAAATATAAGTTTATAATTATTTGGAATTTAATATGAAAATAAAGTTTTCGTTAAACATTTGTGATGTTTATAATAAAATTTGAAATTTTAATTTAAAATTCTGAGATTGAAATAAAAATTCTAGAAACTGTTTCGATGTTAAAATAAAATTTGATCTGAAAATAAAATCTCAACAAAATATTTTAACTAAACTTGAAATTAGAGATAAATATAAAATCTCAAAATAAATTTTTTTTGGATGCTTTAATAAAATTTCTCTCCAAAAAAAGATAATAAAAATTAAAAAAAAATAAATAAAAAAAATTAAAAATTTATATATTATATATAAATTAATATAAAAAAAAATAAAAAATAAAAAAAAAAAAAAAAAAAAAAAAAAAAAAAAAAAAAAAAAAAAAAAAAAAAAAAAAAAAAAAAAAAAAAAAAAAAAATTTATTTTGAAATTTTATATTGAAATTAAAATTAACATTATTATTTGAAATAAAATAAAATATAAGTTTATTTTTATTTGAAATTTGAAATGAAATAAAATTTACATTTATTATTTTTTGAAATAAAATAAAATATAAGTTTATTATTATTTGAAATTTGAAATAAGATAAAATATATTTTTATTAAATAAAAATTCTTTCAATGAAACTTGAAATATGCGATAAAAATAAAATCTCAGCAAAATTTTTTGAGGTTTTAATAGAAAAAAAAAAAAAAAAAAAAAAAAAAAAAAAAAAAAAAAAAAAAAAAAATTAAAATTTGAAAATTAATAAATTTGAGATTAAATAAAAATTTAGAATGTTTCGATGTAAAATAAAATTTGATATGAAAATAAAATCTCAACAAAATATTTTAACTAAACTTGAAATTAGAAGCATAAAAAAAATTTCAAAATAAATTTTTTTTGGAGCTTTAATAAAATTTAGAAAAAGAAATCGCAAAAAAAAAAAAAAAAATTTAAATAAAAAAATTATTAAATAATTAAAAAAAATAAAAAAATAAAATATATAAATATGTAATTAATAATTAAAATAATTAACTTAAAATTTAAGTTAAATATAAAATTTCAAATTCTTTTAATGCTTTAATAAAATTTTAAATTTTGAACTAAGGAAAATTTAAAATCTCCAAAAAAAACTTTGTTTATACTAAAAATAGAAATTTTAATTAAGAAATTAAGAGGAAAATTAAATCTGTAAAAATATTTTCTAATGTGTCAATTAAACTTGATATTAAAGATAAAAATAAAATCTCAACAAAATTTATGCAAAAATTTAAATATTAATTAAAAATTTGAGAAAAAAAATTCTCAAAAATTTTTTTTGATGTTTTAAATAAAACTTGAAATTTGAGATAAAATTAAATATCAACAAAATTTTTGATGTTTTTTGAGATAAACATAAAATCTCAAAAAAATTTATTAATGCTTATACAAAAATTTAAATATTAATTGTAAAATGAAAGAATTCTAAATCTAACACTTGGGTAAAATTGATATACTTAAGATAATTTGGGTATAGAGACTAAAAGAGAAAATATAAATATAGCTTTATAAAATATATAGATAATATATATGATAGATAATAGGATAATAGAGTATAGATTAGGTTGTAGATACAAAATTATAAATTGAAGATATATGTGATAGTAGGTGATAGTGTATATATAGATTGTTGATAGATTGGTAGAACATTTACGATTACAGCCTTTATAGTATAGATAGAAATATTAAAAAAACAACCATAATGGCCTTTTTATTGATTCTAATGAATGCTATTCTCTTTATTTTAATTCAAGAGACAAAATGAAAAGAGTTTATCGATGCGCGTCTAAGAATAGAGTTGTTGTCAGATGCAAATCTCTGAAGGACTTATTCTTTTATTCTATGAAGGGCTCTTCACTTCTCATTTCGTTTTGTTATTAGTTTAAATATATAATGCAGGACATTATATATATAGATTATATTAATTATATATAAAATATTATAAAATAATAATTATTATTTTGTGTGTAAATGTGAATATGTGGTGGGGTGCACATTGCTGCCTATCCCATACCTATTATTTATTAATATTATTAATATATTTACTATATATATATATATATGTACAGACAATGAAAAATTGAAAATTAGAATTATTTGAAAATTCTGGCAACTCCCTATTTAACAATATTACTATTTTTATCTGAGCTTAGAACGAAAATATAAAAGGTTCACGGACTTTGCCAAACTAAGCTCCACACTAATAGAAAGGGATTTTTGTAAGTTTGCTGTAACTTATTATAAGGTAAATTTTGGAGTGCGTGTGTGTTTATGCATATCATGTACTTTTCTGTATGTATGCCTTTGTGAGTATAAGTAGAAGGGTAGGTGCATATGTAGATGTACTTGTGTCTACGTATGCCTTTGTGAGTATAAATGGAAGGGTAGGTGTGTGTGTAGGTGTACTTATGTCTACATGCCTTTGTGAGTATAAGTGGAAGGGTAGGTGTACTTGTGTCTACGTGTGTGTGTATAAATAAAACTCTTAGAGCAATTTGGTAGGAAATGAAAAATGATATATGAGATAATTTTTATGATAAGACACGGAGGGAGATTGCCAAATGATAAAAAGAAATTACAAACCAGATGAAATAAAAGAATAGAATGGTAATAAGTATTTGCTTCAAAAGGAGAGAGAGAGAGAGAGAGAGAGAGAGAGAGAGAGAGAGAGAGAGAGAGAGAGAAGAGAGAGAGAGACCAACCACATAAAAACATAAAATAAAAGAATAGAATAGTAATAATTATTTGCTTCAAAAGTAAAGAGAGAGAGAAAAAGAGAAAGAGAAAGAAGAGAGAGAGAGAGAGAGAGAGAGAGAGAGAGAAGAGAGAGGGAGTGGCAATGGAATGGAAAAGTACAGAACTGGTAAATGAAACTTAAAATTTGAGATAAAAGTAAAATCTGAACAAAATTTATTGATGTTTATAGTAAAAATTAAAATTATAATTAAAAACTTGATAAACAAATAAAATCTCAACAAAATTTTTTGATAAGTAATGTTTGATAGGTAGATAAAAAATAAATAGATAAATAGATAGATAATAGATAGATAAATAGATAGATAAGTAGATAAATAGATAGATAGATAGATAAATAGAATAGATTAGATATAGATAGATAGATAATAGATAGATAGATAGAATAGATAGATAGATAGATAGATAGATAGAGATAGAAGATAGAGGAAGAGAGATTTGAATTTTGAGTTTTGACATAATAGGAAAGGAATTTTGAGTGATAAATCAAAGATAATAATAATAATAATAATAATAATAATAATAATAATAATAATAATAATAATAATATAATAATAATAATAATAATAATAATAATAATAATAATTACTGAATTTGCAGATATTACTTTTCTATTTATTTTTATGACTTTTTTTCCAACTTTCAGTACTTTTTGGTACATTTTTTTTACTTCTGGTACTTTTTTGATATTTTTAATAGCACTTTTTCTTTTTTATTATTACTATTGTTTTTTTTTAATTAAGTACTTATTATTAAGGTTTGGTTCTGTTATTAATATTTATTAATATTAATATCAATTAATAATTATTAATACCTTCTCTTTTTTTGTGTTTTTAATTTAGGAAACGAAAGGAAGATATATGAGACGTAATGTGTGCCAAATTCACTTGAGTGCAAAATTCACTTGTATTGTGCAAGTAAGAAGTATTATAAGTTTCCATGCTAAAATCATTTAAAATGCTACAGTAGATTACTTGCTAAAGTTAAACAAAATTCTAGTATTGGAGTCAATTCAATATGCTACTCTAGGGTTCATGCTAAATTTAAACAAAGTGGTTCTCAAACAGTAGTTCAATAGGGTTCATTCTCAAATCATCTTTACTGCTAAAGTTAAACAAAATTCTAATATTGGGTCTAATTCAAAGCGTACTCAATATGTTACTCTAGGGTTCATGCTAAATTTAAACAAAATGGTTCTGGTTCAATAGGGTTCATTCTAAAACCATCTTTAATGCTAAAGTTAAACAAAATTCTAATATTGGGTCCAATTCAAAGCGTACTCAATATGTTACTCTAGGGTTCATGCTAAATTTAAACAAAGTGGTTCTCAAACAGTGGTTCAATAGGGTTCATGCAAAAATCGTCTAAAATGCTTCTGTAGATTACCTGCAAAAGTTAAACAAAATTCTGTTATTGTGTTCAATTCAAAGCGTACTCAATATGCTACTCTAGGGTTCATGCTTAATTTAAACAAAGTGGTTCTCAAACAGTGGTTCAATAGGGTTCATGCAAAAATCGTCTAAAATGCTTCTGTAGATTACCTGCAAAAGTTAAACAAAATTCTGTTATTGTGTTCAATTCAAAGCGTACTCAATATGCTACTCTAGGGTTCATGCTTAATTTAAACAAAGTGGTTCTCAAACAGTAGTTCTATAGAGGTTCATGCTAAAGTTCATTGAAAACGCTTCTGTAGTGTTCACCTTAAATTCAAACAAAATAGTTCAATAGGGTTTATTCTAAAGTTATCAAAAATGCTTTACTCATTAAAAAGGCTTCTAAGGTTCATCTAAAATTCAAACAAAACGGTTCAATAAGGTTCATGCTAAAGTCATTCAAGACTATTTAATGCTTAGTTCATTAATACTTAGTTCATTAATGCTTAGTTCATTAATGCTAAGTTCATTTATGCTTAGTTCATTAAAAAAACTTTCTGCAGAGTTCATGTCCAACAAACACAAATGAACACTATGGAGTTCATGCTAAAGTTATCCAAAATGCTTCTGTAAGGTTCATTGCTTAACTTAACTTCTTCAAAATGCCATTGTAGAGTCTATGATAAAGTTATCTAGAAACCTATTGTAGAGTCTATGATAAAGTTATCTAGAAACCTATTGTAGAGTCTATGATAAAGTTATCTAGAAACCTATTTTAGAGTCTAGGATAAAGTTATCTAGAAACTTATTGTAGAGTCTATGATAAAGTTATCTAGAAACCTATTGTAGAGTCTGTGATAAAGGTATCTAGAAACCTATTGTAGAGTCTATGAAAAAGTTATCTAGAAACCTATTGTAGAGTCTAGGATAAAGTTATCTAGAAACCTATTGTAGAGTCTAGGATAAAGTTATCTAGAAACCTATTGTAGAGTCTAGATAAAGTTATCTAGAAACCTATTGTAGAGTCTATGATAGTTATCTAGAAACCTATTGTAGAGTCTAGGATAAAGTTATCTAGAAACCTATTGTAGAGTTTAAAATAAAGTTATCTAGAAACCTATTTTAAAGTCTAGGATAAAGTTATCTAGAAACTTATTGTAGAGTCTAGGATAAAGTTATCTAGAAACTTATTGTAGAGTCTATGATAAAGTTATCTAGAAACCTATTGTCTATGATAAAGTTATCTAGAAACCTATTGTAGAGTCTAGGATAAAGTTATCTAGAAACCTATTGTAGAGTCTAGGATAAAGTTATCTAGAAACCTACTGTAGAGTCTATGAAAAAGTTATCTAGAAACCTATTGTAGAGTCTATGATAAAGTTATCTAGAAACATTGTAGAGTCTAGGATAAAGTTATCTAGAAACCTACTGTAGAGTCTATGATAAAGTTATCTAGAAACTTATTGTAGAGTCTAGGATAAAGTTATCTAGAACATATTGTAGAGTTGAGCCTAAACTCACTTATAATGATACTATAGGATCTATGCTTCTGTT
>SEYY01010235.1:150000-152500 GCA_009176605.1 Armadillidium nasatum
TTTTGCTTTTAGTTTTTTTTTTGTTCTGAAAAATCTTTTCTTTGTTTTGCTTTAGTCTTTTATTTTATTTGTTTTTGTATTAACTACTCAAATATGCTTTCTTTGTTTTGTTTTATCCGGTTTTGCATTTTATTCTCAAAATATTTTCGTTGTTTTTTTTATTTGCTTTGGTTCTCAAAGCTGAAAATTGTTTTCTTTGCTTTGTTTTGGTGTTTTTGTTTTACTCGATTTTGTACTGAATATTCAAAAATGTTTTCCATGTTTTGTTTTATTAGTTTTTGTATCGAATACTCGAAAATTCATTCTTTTTTTTGTTTTAGTCTTTTATTTCATTTGTTTTTGCATTGAATACTCAAAAATGTTTTATTTGTTTTGTTTTTAGTACTAAAAAAAAAAATTTATTTTACAAAAAATATTATTTGATTTTTCTATATTGTTTTACTACTGTAAAATGTTTCTGTTCGTTTTTACTCTGGAAGGTGTCTTTTTTGTGTTTTTTTTCTTTTAGTATTAAATAAAAAAATTTATTTATAAAAATATTTTTTTTTCTTCATAGTAAAATGTTTTTGTTCATAAAAGTTTTTTTTTTTTACTTTTGCTTTCTTTTTCTAATGTAAAAATATGTTTAGGTTTTTCGAAATGAATTTTTTTTTTTTTATTTGTTTTAGTTTACAAATTTAACTAAAATGTTATATATATATATATATATATATATATATATATATATATATTATATATATATATATATATATATATATATATATATATATATATATATATATATATATATATATAAACAAGGAACAAGTTTAAATAAACTTTGATGTTTAGCTATTTTTGGGCGATTATATAGCTATTTTATAGCCATTTTAAGCTACTTTTTAGCTACTTTTTTAGCGTCAAAGAAACTTCTTGGCCCAAGTATTTTTTTTTTCGTTTGTAAACTTTTTCCAACTTTCGTACTTATCTTTATTTGACTGAAATTAAAAAAATTGCTTTATTATATATATATATATATATATATATATATATATATATATATATATATATATATATATATATATATATATATATATATATATATATATATATATTATATTATTTTTATTTTTTTATCTCCTCTGGTGGGCAAAGGCCAGAGGCCTACCAAATTTTCCACCAGTTGGGGGAAAGTCGGAAAATGGTCAATTTAAAGGCCGACATGACCTGATACACGGCGTTTTTAAAGGTGTAGTCATAGGAAGTTGGGAAAATAGATGAAGGAAGTGTGTTCCAGACTTTACCAGTAGAGTACATGTAAGATTGAGCATAGCGGTTAAGTCTGGGGTCTGAGAGTTGGACAGAGAAAGGATGAGACTGTGTAGAAAGGCGTAGTCGCACGAGCCCTTCTCAATGGAGGAGGTATGCGACGAGAGAGAGTTCAGAAGAGCAGTGTCCATTGTAATAGCGATAGTAAGAGAGAGTGACGCAACAATTCGACGGGCAGAAAGAGATTGGAGAGAATTAGTAAGAGCAAAGAGAGTTGATAAGACGAAAAGCCTAGACTCCACCTTTTCTCAGGAGAGCTGTATGTGTGGAACCACCCCAGATGTGTGACGCATACTCCATACAGGGGCGAACAACACCCCTATACAGAGAGCAAGCAACTGGGGTGGTGTGAAGAAATTCTGAAGGCGCCTCAGAACACCCAACCTCTTAGAAGCTTGTTTAGAAAGAGAGGTAATGTGATCTTTCCAAGAAAGATCACGAGAAAAAGAAACACCGAGAATATTAAGAACAGATGAAGGTTTGAGTTGAGTGTTTTCGAAGAAGATATCATAGTTGTGTGGAAGATTGTGTCGAGTAGAAAGATGGAGGAATTGAGTTTTTGAGGCATTGAAAACGACCATGTTTTCTTCTGCCCCAATTGGAAATGAGAGATAGATCAGAGGTTAGTTGCTCCAAGGCCACCCTCCTTGCCTCTATTAACTGTTGTTGGGAGGGGCGTCTTTCAAATTGAAAGAGTAATGAAGGGTGGAGTCATCGGCATAGGAGTGGATAGGAGATGAAGTAATAGAGAGAAGGTCATTAATGAAAATTAGAAAAAAAGTGTTGGGGATAGGACAGAATCCTTGAGGAACACCACTATTAATAGATTTATAGGATGAACGGTGGCCGTCTACAACAGCTGCTATAGAACGACCGGAAAGGAAATCAGAGAGAAGGTCACAGAGAGAAGGATAGATTCCGAAAGAGGGAAGTTTGGAAATCAAAGCTTTGTGCCAGACTCTATCGAAAGCTTTCGATATGTCCAGCGCGACAGCAAAAGATTCACCGAAATGCCGAAGAGCGGAGGACCAAGAGTCAGAGAGAAGGGAAAGAAGATCACCAGTAGAGCGTTTCTTACGAAAGCCATACTGGCGATCAGAGATAAGATTAGAAGAATTGAGATGTTTCCAAATCTTCCTGTTAAGGATAGATTCGAAAACTTTAGAAAGAACGGAGGTTAAAGAAATAGGAC
>SEYY01010235.1:160000-172500 GCA_009176605.1 Armadillidium nasatum
TAATAATAATAATACTTATAATAATAATAATTATTACACTATCATTATTTTTATCTTCAATATTATCTTTTATCTTTATTATTATTATTATTTATTATTACTATTATTATCATTTTTATAATTATTACTATTAATATTCTTATAATTATTATTTTTATTACCATCATTGAAAAGGCCTTCATTATTTCTTTCTTCGTTTTACCTTTTCTCTCTTTCTCTATCTCACCCACTTTTTCTCCCTCTCTCTTTCTTTTTTTTCTCTCTCTCTCTATCTATTTATCTCCCCCTCTTTTCCTCTCTTCCTTTCTCTCTCTCTCTCTCTCTCTCTCTCTCTCTCTCTCTCTCTCTCTCTCTCTCTCTCTCTCTCTCTCTCTCTCTCTCTCTCTCTCTCTCTCTCTCTCTCTCTTTGTCTCTCCTTTCCACCACTCTCTCTGTCTGTCTGTCTCTCTCTCTCTCTCTCTCTCTCTCTCTCTCTCCTCTCTTCTTTAAATAAATAAATTTTAGTATGAAGAATCTTAATCACTAAGTTTAAATGTGTTTGCAGAGTCTCCGCGTGAGAGAAAAGAGGCTCTTTTCTTCTTGTCCGTAGATTGCCATTAAATAATTTAATGTTATTTATGAGGTTGGGGTAGCTGAGAGTAGGGAAGAGTATGAGGGGGTCTATATTTGTTATATACGAGTTGGGGTTGCTGAGAGTAGGGAAAAGTATGAGGGGGAGGGGTCTATATTTGCTATATACGAGATTGGGGTAGCTGAGAGTAGGGAAGAGTATGGGGAGGGATTTATATTTCTTATATACGAAATTGCGGTAGCTGATAGTAGAGAAGAGTATGAAGGGGGGGGTCTATCTTAGTTATATACGAGGTTGGGGTAGATGACAGTAGGGAAGATTATGAGGGAGGGTCTATCTTGGTTATATACGAGGTTGGGGTAGATGAGAGTAGGGAAGAGTATGAGGAGGGATTTATATTTGTTATACGAGGTTGGGGTAGCTGAGAGAAGGGGGGTTCTATATTTGTTATATACAAGTTGAAGTAACTGAGAGTAGGGAAGAGTATGAGGGATATCTATATTTGTTATATACAAGGCTGGGGTAACTGAGAGTATGAGGGAGGTTTATATTTGTTTTTTTACAAGGTTGAGGTAGCTGAGAGTAAGGAAGAGTATGAGGGGAGAGGGTCTATATTTGTTATTTACGAGTTGGGGTAGCTGAGAGTAGGGGAGAGTATGAGGGCAGGTCAATATTTGGTATATACGAGGATTACGTAACTGAGAGTAAGAGGGGGTCAATATTTGTTATATACGAGGTTGGGGTAGCTGAGAATAGGGAAGAGAATGAGGGGAGGGGTATGCATTTGCTATATACGAGGTTGGGGTAGATGTGAGAATGGAAGAGTATGAAGGGTGGGGGTCTATATTTGTTATATACTATACTATTTACAACCCTTTTTTTGACTCCAATTTACACCAGTTTCGATTTACAACCCTGATTTTGACTAGGATTTTTTACCAGATTCTATTTACAACCCTGATTTTGAATTGGATTTTTTTAACAGATTTTATTTACAACCCTGATTTTGATTAGGATTTTTTACCAGATTCTATTTACAACCCTGATTTTGAATTGGATTTTTTTAACAGATTTTATTTACAACCCTGATTTTGATTAGGATTTTTTACCAGATTCTATTTACAACCCTGATTTTGAATTGGATTTTTTAACAGATTTTATTTACAACTCTGATTTTGATTAGGATTTTTTACCAGATTCTATTTACAACCCTGATTTTTCCTCGAATTTGTATCAGGATCTATTTACAACCCTATTTTTGACTCAATTTACACCAGATTTTATTTACAACCCTGATTTTGAGTAGGATTTTTTACCAGATTCTATTTTCAACCCTAATTTTTCCTCAGAATCTATTTACAACTCTATTTTTGACTCCAATTTACACTAGATTCAATTTACAACCCTGATTTTTTAACCAGATTATATTTACAACCCGGATTTTTTTACCTGTATTATTACCAAATTCTATTCTTTTATTCACAACCCAAATTTTGATTCAGATTTCCGAGCAATTATATTTACAATAGATTTTCAGTTGCTGAAGAAAATCTTATAGAATTTGGCTCCTTTGATTCTCAAATACTTTTTTTATTCTCCTCAACAAAAAGTCTTTCTCTGAACATAAGAAAAAAGACTAAGAATAGGATCAGAGACTGATATACATATATATATATATATATATATATATATATATATATATATATATATATATATATATATATATATATATATATATATATATATATATATATATATATATATATATATATTGAGATGTTAATGTAATGCAGAAAGGGAGACTAAAAATATTTAAATACAAAATTAAAACATTTTTATAATTTCTAATTAATTTATTTTTTTAATTTCTACATTTTTTGTTTCAATAATTTGAAATACATTTTAAATACAAGTAAGCTTAAAAAAAATATCTTATCAGGCAATTTTTTAACAAAGATATGAATGGGGTCGTGAAATAGAAAAGATCCCTATATATATTTAAAATAGAAGAGGTAAGAATTAATTAAAGTGAAGAATAGTAAGAAGCAAAAATACATTCAATAAGGATGAAGTATACAGTAACACACAGGACATCAAAAATTACATTAGAAAGATATTTCAAATCCCGTGTGGGGTCAACATTGTTGTTTGAACGCGATGAAGATGAAAAGTGTTGTCTACATTGCTGTATGTGGTCAATATTGTTGTTGTTTGAACGCGATGCAGATGAAAAGTGTTTTCTACATTTCTGCATGTGGTCAACATTGTTGTTTGAACGCGATGCAGATGGAAATGTTGTCTACATTGCTGTATGTGGTCAATATTGTTGTTTGAACGTGATGCAGATGAAGTGTTGTCTACATTGCTATATGTAGTCAATGTTGTTGTTGTTTGAACGCGATGCAGATGAAAAGTGTTGCCTACATTTCTATGTGTAGTCAACAATGTTGTTTGAACGCGATTCATATCAAAAGTGTTGTCTACATTTCTGTATGTAGTCTATATTGTTAATATTCGAATGCGAGGCATGTACTTTAAACACAGAAGATGAATGGAGTCTTTTACTTCAATTGAATTACAATTCCGTGGAACATTTCTGAAGGTTGTGTCGTTTGAAGAATTGTAATAAATGATAAGGTACTCAAAAGGTACTCAAAAGAACGAATTCTCAAAGGAAATAGCAAATTGGAGGATGAAAACAGGTTCAAATTGAGGAACATAATTTAAAAAATTGAAAATTAGGAGATATAACAACTCTATTCTTAAAATGACGTATCCTTTTTAACACATATATTTTTGGTAATCATTACTAATGCGTTATTAATACAAAATAACACATACCATTCAAACGTAACTTAAATTTACTTAAAGAAAACAGCAACTCTTCTCTAAATTGTTGTATCTGTTTTAACACGTGTATTTTTTGTCGACAATCATTATGCGTTATTGACATCTAAAATAACACATGCTATTTAAACGTTACTATAGTTTAAAACATAAACTACAAACATCACATTACAAGGTTAAAATGAAAATAATGAAATCGTTGTACAAGCTAAAATTGAAACATATTTTTGATATGTGTTATTTAACACCTAAATAACACAGATAACGATCATTAAATTAAAAGCTCTAAAAATTTTAACATGTGTTAAGTGTGACTCATTTAATTAAAGTGTCTGAAAAAGATGGCTAAGAGATTTTTGTTTTTGGAGGGCGGACCTCACCGAAGAGGGCATATGCCGTCCCTCCAGGCAGACAAAATGCTGGCCTTCAGGCCATCATGAGTTCAGAGTGAGTGAAACATATCCACATGCGCCCTGAGAGCTTGTTATGCTCTCCGATGGCCAAGGGGATGGTCCTTAACGTTGTATAATCGTCCAATTTATATATATATATATATATATATATATATATATATATATATATATATATATATATATATATATATATATATATATATATATATATATATATATATATATATATATATATATATATATATATATATATATATATATATATATATATAATATATATATATATATATATATATATATATATATATATATATATATATATATATATATATATATATATATATATATATATATATATATATATATATATATATATATATATATATATATATATATATATATATATATATATATATATATATATATATATATATATATATATATATATATATATATATATATATATATATATATATATATATATATATATATATATATATATATATATATATATATATATATATATATATCTATATATATATAGGTAATAAGTTTTGAACTAATATAATTTTCCCTTTTCCTTCTTCATTTTCTTACCCTGATTCCCCTTTTTACCTTTATTCTCCCCTTCTTCCCTTACTCTCCCTACCCAACCTATCCTCTCATATTAATATTCGACCCCCAATCTTCCTTTGACCCCCCCCCCACACTCTCTCACCCATTCCCTTCGAAAGTTATCAAAAGAGCAAAGAGTTCTTCCTTCTGTGGTACTTAAAAATTAATAACTAATCACAGCGGGGAAACCTTTGGTTTGAACATCCAATTACAAATTGAATTTATCATTCACTCACTCTCACTCTCTCTCTCACAGTTTCACTCTCACTCTCTATGAACCTCACTCACTCTCACTCTCTCTATCACAGTTTAATTCTCACTCTGTTTCTCTGTCAGATTCTCCTCATTCTCCTTCGTTGTCTCTCTCACTCTCTATGCCCCTCACTCACTCTCACTCACTCTCACTCTCTCTCCCACAGTTTCACTCTCAGTCTGTTTCTCTGTCAGGTTCTCATTCTCCTTCATTATCTCTCTTACTCTCACTCTCTCTTACAGTTTCACTCTCACTGTTTCTCTGTCAGATTATCATTCTCCTTCATTATTTCTCTCACTCTCTATGCACCTCACTCACTCTCACTCTCTCTCTCTCACAGTTTCACTCTCACTCTGTTTTTCTTTCAGTTTCTCATTCTCCTTCATTATCTCTCTCACCTCTTTGTCCCTCACTCCCTCTTTCTGTCTCTCACTCACTCTCTCTTTCTGTCTATCAGTTTCTCACTGTCCTTCATTCTCTCTCACTCTGTCTCTCATTCACTCTCTCTCAATTTCTCACTCTCATTCGTTGTCTTTTTTCTCACTCTCCCTGTCTCTCACTCTTACTTTCTCATTCTCTCTCTTTCTATAGCTCACTCTCTTTCTTTCTCTCATTTTCTCACTGTTTCTCATTGTCTCTCTCTTTCTACCTTCACTCTTTTCGTGCCTCACTTTCTCTTTTTTTATCTCATCTTCTCTCTCTCTCTCTCTCTCTCTCTCTCTCTCTCTCTCTCTCTCTCTCTCTCTCTCTCTCTCTCTCTCTCTCTCTCTCTCTCTCTCTCTCTCTCTCTCTCTCTCTCTCCTCATTTTATGTTGCTTTGTCATTTCTTTTGATATAGTTTTTTTCCCTTGAAAAGATAAATTATGTTTTATATTCATTAATTATTATTATTATTTATTATTATTATTATTATTATTATTATTATTATTATTATTATTATTATTATTATTATTATTATTATTATTATTATTATTATTATTATTATTATTATTATTTTTTTTTATTTTTTTTTTTTTTAGTTTTTTTTTTTTTTTTATAAGTTTTGTTTTGTTTTTTTTATTTTATAATCTGCCATCCTTGAAGACGTTACTAAAAAAAAAAAAAAAAAAAAAAAAAAAAAAAAAAAAAAAAAACATGAAATTCGAAAAAAATAGAACAGAAAAGGTGATAAAAAGATAAGAAGGGACAAGATGACGAAAAGAAGTAGGAAGTGACTATATAAAAAGATATAGGAAGAGTCAAGGTGATAAAAAGATATTGGAAGAGTCAAAATGATAAAAATGATATCTAAATTATCAATGCATTTTTTAAGTGAGTTAAAATTTTAGTAATCTCAAAGCCTAATTTCTGTTTTAATTTTTTATAAGTGTACTTAATATATTTTAAAATAAATTTTGTCAAATGTGATGACAGGTGTACTTATCTTCAATATCTAGGAAGCCAATTTTATATTTTAAGTTCACTTAAATGGTTATAAATTTCAAAGTCTGTTTCTGTTTTGATTTCCCAAGTGTACTTAACATTTTTTTGCAACCAATTTCGCCTTGCTTGATGACATGTGTACTTATCTTTAATATCTAGAAAGAAAAATTTCCTATCTTAAGTACACTTAAATGCTAATAATTTCAAAGTTAATTTCTTTTTTGATTTCTCACGTGTGCTTAACATTTTTTTACAACCAATTTCGTCCTTACTTGATGACTGGTTGTGCTTATCATTTCTATCTAGAAAACTAATTTCATATCTTAAGTACACTTAAATGATAATAATTCCAAAGTCTGTTTATGCTTTGACTTTGCACGTGTACTTAACATTTTTTTTACAACCAATTTCCCCTTACTTGATGATAGGTGTACTTATCTTTAACACCTAGAAAGTCAATGTCATATCTTAAGTACACTTAAATGCTAATAATTTCAAAGTCTGTTTCTGTTTTGAATTTGCACGTGTACTTAGCATTTTTTTCAACCTATTTTGTCTTATTTTCTTTTCTATCTAGAAAGCCAATTTCATATCTTAAGTACGCTTAAATGCTAATAATTTCATATATACTTAAAAATTTTTTACAACCAATTTCGCCTTACTTGATGACAGGTGTACTTATCTTTAATATCTAGAAAGCCAATTTCATATCTTAAGTACGCTTAAATGCTAATAATTTCATGTATACATAAAAATTTTTTTACAACCAATTTCGCCTTACTTGATGACAGGTGTACTTATCTTTAATATCTAGAAAGCCAATTTCATATCTTAAGTACGCTTAAATGCTAATAATTTCAATTTATATGCTTACTACTTACTTAAATTTTTTTACAACCAATTTCGCCTTACTTGATGACAGGTGTACTTATCTTTAATATCTAGAAAGCCAATTTCATATCTTAAGTACGCTTAAATGCTAATAATTCCAAAGTCTGTTTATGCTTTGACTTTGCACGTGTACTTAACATTTTTTTACAACCAATTTCGCCTTACTTGATGACAGGTGTACTTATCTTTAATATCTAGAAAGCCAATTTCATATCTTAAGTACGCATAAATGCTAATAATTTCATTTATACTTAAAAAAATTTTACAACCAATTTCGCCTTACTTGATGACAGGTGTACTTATCTTTAATATCTAGAAAGCCAATTTCATATCTTAAGTACGCTTAAATGCTAATAATTTCATGTATACATAAAAATTTTTTTACAACCAATTTCGCCTTACTTGATGACAGGTGTACTTATCTTTAATATCTAGAAAGCCAATTTCATATCTTAAGTACGCATAAATGCTAATAATTTCATTTATACTTAAAAAAATTTTACAACCAATTTCGCCTTACTTGATGACAGGTGTACTTATCTTTAATATCTAGAAAGCCAATTTCATATCTTAAGTACGCTTAAATGCTAATAATTTCATGTATACTTAAAAATTTTTTTACAACCAATTTCGCCTTACTTGATGACAGGTGTACTTATCTTTAATATCTAGAAAGCCAATTTCATATCTTAAGTACGCTTAAATGCTAATAATTTCATGTAAACTTAAAAAATTTTTACAACCAATTTCGCCTTACTTGATGACAGGTGTACTTATCTTTAATATCTAGAAAGCCAATTTCATATCTTAAGTTCCCAGAAATGCTAATAGTTTTAAAGTTTGTTTCTGTTTGATTTCTTCCAAAGTTATTTTTTATTTTCTTTTTTTTTAAGTCCAAACAAAAATGAAAGGAAAAAAAAGTTTTCAGCCGAAAGATAACAACAAAGTTAGACAAGTCTTTATCATTTGTCTAAATCCGTTTGCAAGCTTTATAATTCTTTCCTAAAGCTATGATAAGCTTTGTAAATCTTGGAAAAACTTCATAATTCTTTATGATACTCTTCAAATCCGTGATTCTTGGCGAAATATTTGTGGAATATATCCGAGGCTTTTTTCTTTCTTTCTTTCTTTCTTTCTTTTTTCTGTCTATTTTAAGTAAATTTTCCTATCCCCCTCTTTCTATCAGTCAATTTTTAGTATATTTTTCTATCTCCCTCTTTTTTTCTGTCTATTTTAAGTACCTTTTCCTAGCCCCCTCTTCCTATCAGTCTATTTTTAGCATCTTTCTCTATCTCCCTCTTTTTTCTGTCTGTTTTAAATATCTTTCTCTATCTCCCTCTTTCTTTCTGTCTTTCTTTTTTTCTGTCTATTTTTAGTATCTTTCTCTATCTCCCTCTTTTTTTCTGTCTATTTTAAATATCTTTCTCTATCTCTCTCTTTCTTTCTGTCTTTCTTTTTTTCTGTCTATTTTTAGAATCTTTCTCTTATTCCTGTTTTTCTGTCTATTTTAAATATCTTTCTCTATCTCCCTCTTTATTACTGCCTTTCTTTTTTCTGTCTATTTTTAGTATCATTCTCTATCTCCCTCTTTTTTCTGTCTTTCTTTTTTCTGTCTATTTTTAGTATCATTCTCTATCTCCCTCTTTTTTCTGTCTATATTTAGTATCTTCTCTATCTCCCTCTTTTTTTCTTTCTTTCTTTTTTCTTTCTATTTTAAGTATCTTTCTCTATTCTCCCTCTTTTTTTCTGTCTATTTTTAGTATCTTCTCTATCTCCCTCTTTTTTTCTTTCTTTCTTTTTTCTGTCTATTTTAAGTATCTTCTGAATCTCCCTCTTTCATTTCTTTCTATTTGTATTTGTCTTTATAATTCTATATATATATATATATATATATATATATATATATATATATATATATATATATATATATATATATATATATATATATATATATATATATATATATATATATATATATATATATATATATATATATATATATATATATATATATTATCTTTCTATTGGCTTGCTCATTCTTTCTCCCTCTTTATCTTCTTAATTTTTTTACTCTACATATATCTACTTTATCTTTCTTTCTCTCTGTCTCTATCTCTTTAGCTCTCTCTCTCTCTCTCTCTCTCTCTCTCTCTCTCTCTCTCTCTCTCTCTCTATTGATTAGCTCTTTCTGTTCTCTCTACCTCCTTAACTCTCTCTATATAGCTCTTTCTTTCTCTCTTTTTCATTAACTCTCTCTATATATCTCTTTCTTTCTCTCTATTTCTATCTCCTTAACTCTCTCCCTATCTATCTATCTCTATTGACTAGCCCCTTCCTTAATTCCATCTCTATCTCCTTTACTCTCTTTCTATCTATCTCTCTCTACTGACTAGCTCTTTCCTTCTTTTTATCCTTAACTTTACTGACTAGATCTTTCTTTCCCTTTCTCTCTCTATCCTTAACTTCCTCTCTCTCTCTCTCTATTTATCTTTCTCTCTCTCAATCTCCCTAACTCTCTATATATCTCTATCTTTCTATCTATCTTTATCTCTATCTCCTTAACACTCTTTCTATTTATCCCGCTGCTGACTAGCTGTTTCCTTCTCTCTATTTTTAATTCTCTCTATCTATCCCTCTCTATTGACTATCTCTTTCTTTCTCTCTCTCAGTCTCCTTAACTCTCTTTCGATCTTTCTATTGACTAGCTATTTCTTTCTCGCTATCTACTTAATTATCTTTTTTCAATTTTCACTGTCTCAATCAATCACTTTTTCTCTTTCCCTTTTCTAAATTCCTCTCTCTCTCTCTCTCTCTCTAACGTTTTTATTTCTTTTCTTCTCCTTTCTTTTTTAATTCGCATTTTTTTTATATTTGTTTGTCTGTCTGTTGCTCTCTCTCTCTCTCTCTCTCTAAATTTCTGCCTCTATCTCTCCACTATTTGTTCTATGTCTCCTTTTCTTTATTATTTTCTATTTTTTTACAAACTTTTTCCTTATTTTTTCTCTTTCCAGTCTTTCTCTTAAACATTCAATCTCTGTCTCTGTCTCTGTCTCTGTCTCTGTCTCTGTCTCTGTCTCTCTCTCTCTCTCTCTCTCTCTCTCTCTCTCTCTCTCTCTCTCTCTCTCTCTCCCTCTCTCTCTCTCTTTTTAGATTTTTTATCTCACTTTCACTAAATATCTATGCATAAATCTCCCTAATTTATCTATCTTTCTATATATCTAAATATCTATCTATCTATCTATCTATCTATCTATCTATCTATCTATCTATCTATCTATCTATCTATCTATCTATCTATCTTACTATCTATCTATCTATCTATCTATCTTTCAGCATTTTTCTTTTCTTTATTTTTAATTAATTTATTTTAAGAAACTCACAGTTCGTTGGGTATAATTTATAGCCAGAAGGATGTCGAAATTTTACTAATGAGACGAAAACAATATATATATATATATATATATATATATATATATATATATATATATATATATATATATATATATATATATATATATATATATATATATATATATATATATATTATAGATTCTTTCCGATTTCAACGAGACCAAAAGTTTTTAATGAAATTTATCATATCAGTAGAACTTTCAATGCTGAATCCAAAAATATAAATTTATTCATCGAGAAATTTGCATAACATATATATAAAAATTGATAAATAGTTATGAAAATAGAGGTAAATTGCAATACACATTGAATAACAATTTTGCAAATTTATTTAAGAAATATATATATATATATATATATATATATATATATATATATATAATATATATATATATATATATATATATATATATATATATATATATATATTATATATAAATCCTTGGAAATTTTACCATTATCAAGGCTTTAAATACAATAAAGAATATTATATTAAAAATTTTTGACAATATATAAAATTCAAAGGTAAAAAATATTACATAAAAGATATATCAATAAATAAATATATAAAAATTATTATATAAAAATATAAATAAATAGTAAAAAGTACGAATAAATTACAAAATTCTATTTCAATATCAAAATATTTTTGAGTTTAAATTTTCATTTAAATTTGAAGTGTGGTGCCAAATATATAAGGATTCTAAAGAATGGAGGTCAGGTCACAGAATGGTGAGGTTCACATTCAGAGTCCAAAATTATAAAATTTGAATCCTATATAGGGTAACCCTTTTGAAGAGAATGGGGGTTAATGGCCGAATATGGGGGGGGGTATGGTGCAAATGTTCCAAAGCTCTATAAGAGACACCTTTATGCTCAGCAATGCGAACAGAAAGACTTCGTGTTGTCTTTCCTATGTAGGTGGCATAGTCAACCACATTTGTAATATGCATATCACTGATGAACGTAAAGGTAAAGGAAGCTTTTATTTAACCTTGTAATATGCATATCACTGATGAACATAAAGGTAAAGGAAGCTTTTATTTAACCTTGAAATATGTATATCACTGATAAACATAAAGGTAAAGGAAGTTTTTATGTAACCTTGTATATGTATATCACTGATAAACATAAAGGTAAAGGAAGTTTTTATGTAACCTTGTAATATGTATATCACAGATAAACATAAAGGTAAAGGAAGTTTTTATGTAACCTTGTATATGTATATCACTGATAAACATAAAGGTAAAGGAAGCTTTTATTTAACCTTGTAATATGAATATCACTGATAAACATAAAGGTAAAGGAAGTTTTAATTTAACCTTGTAATATGTATATCGCTGATGAACGTAAAGGTAAAGGAAGTTTTAATTTAACCTTGTAATATGTATATCACTGATGAACATAAAGGTAAAGGAAGCTTTTATTTAACTTTGTAATATGTATATCACTGATGAACATAAAGGTAAAGGAAGTTTTTTATTTAACCTTGTAATATGTATATCACTGATGAACATAAAGGTAAAGGAAGTTTTATTTAACCTTGTAATATGTATCACTGATAAACATAAAGGTAAAGGAAGCTTTTATTTAACCTTGAATAACCTTCCAATTTTATTTTTATTCGAGAAACACTAATTTAAATTTAAATTAATTTAAATTTATTTAAGGGTAATTTGTTTTTAATCTGCATTTAATTCTAAGTTCAATTTCACAACTCATTCTCCAAAAGAAATTTTAAATTAAATTGATTATTAATTAAATATATTATAAACTAGAATTCATAGGATTAACTATATTAAATATATTATATATATATATATATATATATATATATATATATATATATATATATATATATATATATATATATATATATATATATATATATATATATATATATATATATATATATATATATATATATATATATATATATAATATTGTGATTTATAATTTAAAAAAATCGGAAATTTTATTATTTTTGTAATTTTCACAAAAAAAAATTATTAATTGAAAATCAGAAGCATTAAAAAAAAAGCAAAAAAAAAAATAAAAATAAAAAATAAAAATTTCA
>SEYY01010235.1:185000-187500 GCA_009176605.1 Armadillidium nasatum
AAATTGAATAAAGGAGAAAGAGAAAGAAAAAAGAAAGGGAGAGGAGAAAGAGAAAGAAAATAGAAAGGGAGAGAAGGAGAAAGAGAAAGAAAATAGAAAGGGAGAGAATAATATTTTAGAAAGAAAATAGATAGAGAGGGAGGGACGGAGAAAGTGAAATTGAGAGACAGAAGAAAAAGATAAAGAGAGGAAGAGAGGTTGAGAGAAAGAGAAAGAAAATAGAAAAAGAGAGGGAGGGACAGAGAAAGAGAAAGGGAAAGACAGAGGAAAAAAGAGAAAGAGAGGAAGAGAAGTTGGGAGAAAGAGAAAGAAAAAGAGAAGAGAGTGAGAAAAAGAAAGGGAGGGACAGAGGATAAAAGAGAAAGAGAGTGAGAGTGAAAGAGAAAGGGATAGAGAAAAGAAATAGAAAGAGAAAGAGAGGGACAGAGAGAAATGGCAAAAAAAGAAAGAGAGAGAAAAAGAAATATAAATTGGAAGTGATGGTCAGAAAGGGAAAAAGAAAGAGATGGATTGAGAAAGAAATAGAGATAGAGAAAATGTAAAAGAAATAGAAAGAGAAAAAGATAGAGAACTCTAAAGAGAAAAAGAAAGAGAAGAGAGAGGAAGAGATTAAAAAGGAGGTTAAGACAGGATAACTTGAAGAAAAAGACAGTGAGGGAGAGAGAAGAGAAGGAGAAAGAGAAATAGATAGAGTTAGAAAAGAAAGAAAAGTGAGGGTGGGGAAACTGGAGGGAGAAAGATAAATAAAGATAAACGAACAATTGTAGAGAAAGAGTGTGGCACAGAGATAAAATTGCCGAAGGAAAAATAGAGAGTGAGAGTTAGAGAGAGAGAGAGAGAGAGGAGAGAGAGTAGAGAGAGAGAGAGAGAGAGAGAGAGAGAGAGAGAGATACTTCATATCGTAAATTGCTTTTTCTTGCTCATATAAAAAGATATTTGGAGAGTACAATAATCGTAATAGTAATAATAATAATAATAATAATAATAATAATAATAATAATAATAATAATAATAATAATAATAATATAATAATAATAATAGTTAATAATAATATAATAATAATAATAATAATAATAAAATTAAATAATAATTAATAAATAAATAATATAATAATAATAATAATAATAATAAATAAAATTATAAAAATAATAAAATAAAATTATAATTAAATAATAATAATAATAATAATAATAATAAAAATAATAATAATTAATAAATAATAATAATAATAATAATAATAATAATATAAGCTACATAATATTTAAAATATTGTATTCTATTAGGACTAGACCTTGTTAGGTGAGTAATTTATTTAGTTAGAACTAGATCTAGTTGCCTCAGCTTTGCATCATTAAAGATAGACCAGTTTTGGAAATATTGTATTCCGTTAGGACTAGATCTGGTTAGGTCATCGTTACAAGATATTAGGGTTAGAACTGGTTATGTACTCTTTGTATCAATTAGAGAGGTACAAAGAAAGAGAGAGAGGAAGAGTGAGAGTGAGATAGCATTAATACTACCATTAGTCCAGTGATTTTATATTAACATTTTGATACGGGAAAATCAAATATCTTGTGAGAGTGAGAGTGACAGTGAGAGTAAGAGCGAGAGTGGGAGTGAGAGTGAGATTCATAGACAGGGTGGGAGTCAAAGTCAGAGTTAGACAGAGTGAGAGTGAGAGTAAGAGTGAGAGAGAGTGAGAGTGAGAGAGAGGATTTAATTCCGTAATTTCAACAATTAAGTACAAAAGAATAAAATCATTATAAATATTAAAAATATACTTTTATTAATAATTCAATATTTTATATAATAAAAATATTAAAAAACACTTATTATTAATATTATTATTATCATTACTATCAATACCATTATTATTATTATTATTATTATTATTATTATTATTATTATTATTATTATTATTATTATTATTATTATTATTATTATTATTATTATTAATAATAATATTATTATAATAATAATAATAGTATTCTAAAGGCTGGGAACCTTTTTTACCAGGATTTTCGTCCCACGTACGGTTGCAGGAACATGTAGTTTCTGCAACCGTCGCCACCCTACATCCTGCGGGATATGGTGTAATGTATAAAAAAAAAAAAAAATTATTATTATCATTACTAATTTTATAATTATTTATTATTATTATTATTATTATATTATTATTATTATTATTATTATTATTTATATTATTATTATTAATATAATATCATTATTTTAATTTCTTTTATGTTCATAAAATTATTATTATTATTATCATTATTATAATTTTATTATTATTATTATTATTATTATTATTATTATTATTATTATTATTATTATTATTATTATTATTAGCTATTATTATTATTATTATTATTATTTATTATTATTATTATTATTATTATATTATTATTATTTATTATTATTAATTATTATTATTATTATTATTATTATTATTATTATTATTATTATTATTATTATTATTATTATTATTATTAGAAAACTA
>SEYY01010235.1:192500-197500 GCA_009176605.1 Armadillidium nasatum
AGAGAAGTTCAACCACAAGTACCAGAAATAAAATAAAATAAAATGTAGATAAACTTACATAAAAGAAAGAGTATGAAAATATGACATTAAAAGTAAAAGAAATATAGATAGAAATAGGCAAAACAGAGATCAGAAATTTCAAGTAGAAAGAATAGAAATTTGACAGAAATACGAACATGAAATAAAAAACGTTAGAATGAAACCAACAGAAATAACGCCAGGTGTACAGAATCCCAGAAAAGAACAGAAAATAAACAGAACAGAGAGAATTAGAAATATCAGATAGAAAGGACAGAAATTTGACAGAAATACAAGCATGATAAAAAGTAGAATAAAACGAACAGAAATAACTCCCAAAAATGAACATAAAAAAAACAGAACAGAGAGAATCAGAAATTTCAGATAGAAAGGACAGAAATTTGACAGAAATACAAACATGAAATAAAAAACGTTAGAATGAAATGGACAGAATTAACGCCCATAAATAAGAACAAAAAAACAGAACAGAAATGAACAGAATTAAACTATTGTTTTTCAAAGTAAATTAACAAAATAACAAAAATATAAAGAATAAAAAAATATAAAAATAAAAATATAAAGAATTAGAAAAAATATAATATAAAAAAATAAAAAAATAGAAAAAAAAATAAATAAATAAAAAATAAAAAATAAAAAAAAAAAAAAATAAAAAATAAAAAATTAAAAAAAAACAAAATTATAAAACAAAATAAAAATAAAAAAAAAAATGAAAAATGAAACAGAATTCAAATTCATTTTTGGCAGAAATTCTATGAAATTATCGTATAGAATTAAATTTTTTTTTTTTTTTTTTTGTTAATTAAAAAGTTCAGAACTCAAAAGGGCATTGCCCTATTAAAACGTTTCCCAACAGGAGTCCATATGGACCCTCAGGGGATCACACAAGTTTTAAGAGAGACCTCAAAAAAAAGTTTCATTTAATTAGGAAAATTACATGTTAAAATTACATGTGTAAATATTACATGTGAATATATTATATGTGAATATATTACATGTGAATATATTATATGTGAATATATTATATGTGAATATTACATGTGAATATATTACATGTGAAATATTACATGTGAATATATTACATGTGAATATTACATGTGAATATATTACTTGTGAATATTACATGTGAATATTACATGTTAATATAGATGTGAATATTAAATGTGAATATATTACATGTGAATATTACATGTGAATATTAAATGCGAATATATTACACGTGAATATATTACATGTGAATATATTACATGTGAATATATTATATGTGAATATTACATGTGAATATATTACATGTGAATATATTACATGTGAATATATTACATGTGAATATATTACATGTGAATATATTACATGTGAATATTACATATCAATATATTACATGTGAATATATTACATGTGAATATTAAATGAGAATATATTGCATGTGAATATATATAGGAGTTCGCCTACATAAAGAAGTAATGCAGGGTGGAGTCATTAACATAGGAGTGGATAGGTGATGAAGTAATAGAAAAATATATCATTAAAGCAAAGTAGAAATAAAGTTGAAGATAGGACATATCTCTGAGGAACACCACTATTTATAGATTTAAAGGAAGATCGAGGTAACTGTCTGAAACAGCTGCTATAGAACGACCGGAAAGGAAAACAGGGAAAAAGATAGATTCCGATAAGGGTAAGTTTAGAAATCAAAGCTTTGTGCCAGACTCTTCTATCGAAGGCTTTCGATATGTCCAGCGAGACAGCGAAAAATTCACCGAAATGCTGAAGAGCGGAGGACCAAGAGTCAGAGAGAAGGGAAAGAAGATCACCAGTGGAGAGTTCTTAAGAAAGACATACTGGCTATCAGAGATAAGATTAGAAGAGCTAAAAGATGTTTCCAAATCTTCCTGTTAATGATAGATTCGAAAACTTTAGGAAGAACGGAGGTTAAAGAAATGGGACGATAGGTAGAAGATTGAGAGGGGTCCCCATTTCTTCTTTACAGGTTGAATAAAAGCACATATCCAGCAAGAAGGGAAGGTTGAAGTAGAGAGACAGAGACGAAATAGTTTTTCAAAGTAGGGAGCAAGCTCGGAATCACAAGTTTTGAGAACCACAGGAAGAATACCATCAGGACCATACACCTTCTTAGAGTTAAGCTCAGAGAGAGCAGAAATGAAATCGTTAGAAGAAATTATATTTTTAGGCATAAATGAGTTGGAAGGTGTTGAAGGAATTGGAATAGCTCCGGAATCGTCTAAGTTTGAGTGAAGAGTTTAGCTTTAGAAGAAAGCAAAATGGAAATTGTACCATCAGAAGATTCTACAGGAGGGAAAGAGGGATAAGCACGGTTAGAATTGATATATGGTGTAATGAATAAAAAAAAAAAAATATATGTATATATATATATATATATATATATATATATATATATATATATATATATATATATATATATATATATATATATATATATATATATATATATATATATATATATATATATAGGGCCGATGTTATTGGTATCATTGATGACCTTAACTGTCAGCAAGTTTGACAAACTCTGATTTCTTGAAATGTAATAGAGTTACAAGAAATATATATATATATATATATATATATATATATATATATATATATATATATATATATATATATATATATATATATATATATATATATATATATATATATATATATATATATATATATATATATATATATATATATATATATATATATATATATATATATATATATATATATATATATATATATATATATATATATATATATATGTGTGTGTGTGTGTGTGTGTGTGTGTGTGTGTGTGTGTGATAGATATAATAAATGACACATCATTAGATAATTAGATACAGTACATTAGATACAGGAAAAAGAGGTAAACTAAATAGAAGTGATTCCAGACAAATAATATAGAAATATATAAGATGATGAGATAGAGAAATAGCAAAGTAATATAGAAAAGATAGAGAAGAAATACAAAAAAATTTTTTTTTTTTTTATCAGATACAGAAAGGATAAGATACATAAAAAATAAGTATTTATTGAAATGATACAAGACAAATATATGTTGTAAATGTAAATAAGATATAAAGAAATAATACAAGAGAAATATTGAAAGAATATTTGAGCAGTTCTCTCTTGCGTTTAGCTCAGCCCCACTTATGCGTAATAAGAACACTAGCTGAGTGCTTGCTGCTGGTGGAATCAAAATCGTCATCCGCGATAGGCTTGGCCAGCTAGCGGATGTTTACCGTCGAACCGTGAAACCCTTGGTTCATCCTCTAACGGCTAATAACCCTTTCTGGGGGTGGATTTGATTTTGATTTTTTGAATACAGAAGAAAGAAAATATTTCTGTTAGTGATACATTATAAAAACACTGAATGAAAATATGTAGATAGAAGGTGAATAACAAATATATATATATGTATATATATATATATATATATATATATATATATATATATATATATATATATATATATATATATATATATATATATATATATATATATATATATATATATATATATATATATATATATATATATATATATATATATATATATATATATATATATATATATATATATATATATATATATATATATATATATATATATATATATATATATATATATATATATATATATATATATATATATATAGAGAGATACTGGAGTAAATATACAAGTTATAGAAAAGAAAAATAGATAACAAAGCTTTATAAAAGAGATAAGGGAACAATTATAGAAAGTTATAGATAAGAGATACAAGAGAAAAATAGATAAAGAAGATAGATAACAAAGAATTGTAGAAAAGTTACAGGGACAATTATTCAAAGTTAAAGAGAAAAGATATAAGAGATAAATAGATAACAAAAATACATAGAATAGATATAGAAACAATTATACAAAGTTATAGAGAAAAGATACAAGAGAAAAATAGATAACAAAAATACATAGAATAGATATAGGAACAATTATATAAAGATATAGATAATAGATAAAAAGTATATGTAGAAGATACCAGAGAAATACTAAAGGAAAATAGATATATAAAATACAGAATAAATGACAAAGAAATATAGGAGAGATTCAAAATTATAGAGAAAATATACAAAAGAAAAATGGATGAAAAAAAGGTTATAGAGAAAAGATGCAAAAGAAAAATAGATAAAAAAAAGATACAGCGAAGAGATACAGAAACAATTATACAAAGCTATAGAGTAGAATTACAAGAGTAATATAGATAGCAAAGATATATGGAAGATATAAAGAAGAAATAAAAAAGTTATAAAGAAGAAATAAAAAAGTTATAAAGAAGAAATAAAAAAAAGATATGCAGAATATACATGAAAAACACTAGCCGAATATAGATAGATAAGATAGAGGATAGATAAAGCTATATAGAAGAAATACAGGAGTAAAATAGATATCAAGGCTATATTCAGAGAAACAATTACACAAAGTCATAAAGAAGAGATACAAAAAGATATGCAGAAGATCATGAAAAACACTAACGAAAATAGATAAGACAGAAGATAGAGGATAGATAAAGATATATAGAAGATATAGAAGAACAAATATACAAAGTACAAAGTAGAAGTTAAAAAAAGATATGCAGAAAATATATGGAAAACCCAAAGGAAAATCGATATAAAAGAAGATAGAGAATAGATAAAGATATAGAGAAGCTATAGAAGAGATAAAAAAAAGATATACAGAAGATATATGAAAAGCACCAACGAAAAATAGATAGATTCGAGAAGAATTGATAAAGATATAGAAAATAGATAAAGGAGCAATTATGCAATGTTACAAAAAAGAGATAAAAAGATGCATGAAAAATACCAACGAAAAATAGATAAGACAGAAGATAAAGGGTAGATAAAGATATATAAAAGATACAAAAGAACAATTATACGAAGTTATAAAGAAGAGGTTAAAAAAGCTA
>SEYY01010235.1:202500-205000 GCA_009176605.1 Armadillidium nasatum
GGTTTCAGTTCATCCAACAGGAAATGAGTACATTGGTAACTTGCTTTGTAACTAGTGGAATAAAAACCTGTTGAGTAGGCCAATTAAAACCCAATAACAAATCCCAAAAGTACCTTTTGACAAGCCTTAAAGCCCTTGCAGAGGGAACCATTTTATTTATTTTGGCTTATCCAACAGTATTTTAACGTCCAGCTACCACTATCCTGACGCCTAGTCAACCAAATACCATACCAAATAAATTGTAAATAAGTACACTGGTTAAACCAATAACCTAACTGGTGGTTTAATGTTTTAACCACTGGTATCAGATGTAAATCTTAAAATAATAATTTTCCTAATTCTTTCTTTAATATTATATATATATATATATATATATATATATATATATATATATATAATATATATTATATATATATATATATATATATATATATATATATATATATATAATATATAATATATATTTTATTATTTATTTTTTTTTTGGCGAATTTTTTTTATATATTTTATAGACTTTGAAAAAATATAAAAAATAAAAGTTTTCGCACTGCTTTTATGTGACAATAGGCGCAGCGATCAGTTAAAAGTTTAATTGCGAAAGAGAGTGAGAGAGTGGGAGAGGAGATGGATAGGGGGAGAGTAAGGGATTGAAGATTAAGAAAATAAGGGTAGATATTAGGAGAGTAGATTGATGAGTGTGAGAATTTAGTGGGGAGAGGGGGGAGTGGAGGGAGTAAAAATAGGTGGTAGGAGTGACTGTGTGAGAGAGTGGGAGAGGAGATGGATAGGGGGAAGAGTAAGGGATTGAAGAGGGAGAAAATAAGGGTAGATATTAGGAGAGTAGATTGATGAATGTGAAAATTTTGTGGGAGAGGGGGGAAGTGAGGGAGTATAAATAGTTAGGAGGAGTGACTGTGTGTGGGAGTGGGAGAGGAGATGGATGGGGGGGAGAAGTAAGGGATTGGAGAGTTAGAAAATAACGGGTAGATATTAGGAGAGTAGATTGATGTAGTGTGAGAATTTAGTGAGGGAGAGGGGGGGAAGTGAGGGAGTAAAAATAGGTAGGTAGGAGTGACTGTGTGTGAGGAGTGGGAAGAGGAGATGGATGGGGGAGAGGAGAGTAAAGGATTGGAGAGTATATTGATGAGTGGGAGAATTCAGTGGGGAGGAGGGGGGAAATGAGGGAGAAAAAATAGGTAGGAAGAGAGAGAGTGTGTGAGAGTAGCATGGAGAGATTGGGAAATTGATGGTTGGAGAGTGAGAGAGATGGAGTAGGGGTGAAAGAGAGAGAAAGAAGAGGTAAAGGTGAAAGTGTTAAAGTGAGAGGTATTTGGAGAGTCATTGGTGGACTGGTAGGTTGGAGAATTGGAGAGTAAGAGGAGGAGAATAGGGAGAGTGAAAGAGTAGGAAGCTGACAGAGTATTAAATGGTCTGTATATGAAAGATTAAAACTACAGAATAGAGATAGACAGATAGATAGATAAATTGATAGAAAGGTAGATAGAGAGATATTTGGATAGATAAATAGATAGATAGATAGATAAATTGTTAAATAAATAGATAGATATATAGATTGATAGATGGATGGATATATAGATAGATAGATAGTTGAATAGATAGATAAATAGATAGATAGGTAGATAGATAGATAGATAGATAAATATATAGATAGATAGATGGATAGATAGATAGATAGTAAATAGATAGATAGACAGATATAGAATAGATAATATATATATATATAATATATAATATATATATAGATAATAGATAGATAGATAGATAGAGAAGAGATAGATAGATAGATAGATAGATAGAGAGCTAAATACATACATGCATACATACTACATACATACATACATACATACAAATATACATAGAGAGTTGGAAAGATAGATAGATAGATAGATTGATAGATAGATATATAGATAGATAAATAGATATATAGATAGATAGAATAAATAAATAAATAAATAGATAGATAGATAGATAAATAATAGATAGATAGATAGATAGATAGATAGATAGATAGATAGATAGATAGATAGATAGGGAAAGCGCAATATGAAAAGCGAATTTGTTTTAAAAATAAATTTAAAAAAAGTTAATAAAATAAAATAAAATATACAAAAAAGTTTAAAAACTTTATTTTAAAAATTAAAATTCGAACGAGACTAAAATGAAATTTAAATAATAACTATGAATTGACTTTCGGTTTGCTAAGCCTGCCTCAGATTGCCGTGAATATTATATAAAGTAAAATAAAATTAAAAATATTTTCTGATAATATATATATATATATATATATATATATATATATATATATATATATATATATATATATATATATATATATATATATATATATATATATATATATAATATATATATATATATATATATATATATATATATATATATATATATATATAATAGTATATATATATATATATATATATATATATATAATATATATATATATATATATTATTATATATAT
>SEYY01010235.1:222500-225000 GCA_009176605.1 Armadillidium nasatum
TCTAAATATATTAAATCCTTTTTCTTCATTAATGATTTGAAAATTTTAATAATTAATTAATTAGATATTTCATAAATTTAAGCAGTAATTGTAATTTAATCACCTTAATAAATAATATTATATATATATATATATATATATATATATATATATATATATATATATATAATATATATATATATATATATATATATATATATATATATATATATATATATATATATATATATATATATATATATATATATATATGATTTGCGAATGCGGATGAGGGTGGGATGTCAAATTTTGTTGAGGATGTTACGAGGAGCCGGATGAGGATGTGGATGTGGATGTCATCACTATATATGTATATATATATATATATATATATATATATATATATATATATATATATATATATATATATATATATATATATATATATATATATATATATATATATATATATATATATATATATATATATATATATATATATATATATATAATATAATATATATAATAACCGATTGAGAATAAAATATTTTTGGCTAACGATTTCGGATCAAAGTAACCTTTTTATGGTTCGTTATACTTTGAAGTTGCCAGAAAGAATTTTTAGCATTTTATTTTTCTCTTTTTTTTTTGGGGGGGGGCCTTCTTGTTGCTAATTTTTTTTTTTAACATTGAGAAAATTTTTATTTTAACATTTTTAACAATTTAAAAACTCGTCATCCTATTACTTTGGCTTGAAAAATGTATGATGTATAAAGGTATGTATGAGGTATGATGTATAATGGTATGTATGATGTATGATGTATAAAGGTATGTATGATGTATGGTGTATAAAGGTATGTATGATGTATGATGTATAAAGGTATGTATGATGTATGATGCATAAATGCACTCAGTATGTTTGTATAAAATGGATGATGTATAAATACACTCAGAATGTTTGTCTGAAATGAATGATGTATAAATACACTCAATATGTATGCATGATGTATGATGAATAAATATACTGTTTGTATGAGCAAAAGTATGTATAATATATAAATACAATCAGTATGCATATATAAAATGTATGATGTATAAACACTCAGTTTGTATATAAAAGTATGTATGTATGATGTATAAATACACTCAGAATTTTTCCATAAAATGTATGATATATAAATACACTCAGTATGTATGCATAAAAGTATGTATAATGTATGATGCATAAATTCACACAGTATGTATATATTTAAGTATGAATAAAATGTATGATATATAAATGCACTCAGTATGTATGTATAAAAGTATAATGTATAATTATACTTTAATTATAATATTATATTATTATAACTTATATATAATGTATAATGCATAAATATACACAGTATGTATATATTTAAGTATGTATAAAATGTATGATATATAAATACACTCAGTATGTATGTATAAAAGTATGTATAATGTATGAATTATAAATACACTCAGGTAAAATTATAAATGAAAAACTTTTATATTTTTTTTAATGAATTCTGAGAAACACGTGTATTAAATACATAGTTCAAATATAAGCCTATGTAATATTTTAAAGTATTTTTAGTTTTAAATATATAATATATATATATATATATATATATATATATATATATATATATATATAATATATATATATATATATATATATATATATATATATATATATACGATCGAAGTCAGGAAGGAAGGGGGGTCCTTTGAGTAAGTCATCATGACGGTTGTTCATGAACTTTCTGAATGCGATTTCTTTTTGTACTGTTGTGGTACAGAGGTAAACACTCTTTCTTACAACCATAAAGGTTAGGGTTTGAATCCCCAATAGCAGACCCTAAATGTAAAATTTCGCTCCTTTATATAACCTATATATATATATATATATATATATATATATATATATATATATATATATATATATATATATATATATATATATATATATATATATATATATATATATATATATATATATATATATATATATATATATATATATATATACGAATGAGTAAAATCTAAGATTTCTTCTGAATATGACATTTGACTCCTATTTGATGAAAGGAACTACCCTCCTACATTATTCATAAACTACTCATAAGTAACTCGTAAAAAACTCATAAAGTACTCATAAGTAACTCGTAAACAACTCATAAACTACTCTTAAGTAACTCGTATACTACTCATAAACTATTCAAAAACTATTCATAAACTAATCCTAAACTATTCATAAACTATTGATAAATTCTTCATAAACTACTCATAAACTATTCATAAACTACTCATAAACTACTCATAAACTATTCATGAACTACTCATAAACTACTCATAAACTACTCATAAACTATTCATGAACTACTCATTAACTATTCATAAACTACTCATAAACTACTCATAAACTATTCATAAATTACTCATAAACTACTCATAAACTACTCATAAACTATTCATGAACTACTCATAAACTATTCGTGAACTACTCATAAACTATTCA
>SEYY01010235.1:230000-237500 GCA_009176605.1 Armadillidium nasatum
TATATATATATATATATATATATATATTAATAATTCAATAATTTTTTTAGTTAATTTAAAGAAATTCTTGAAAAAACTTTTTAATGAAGTCGAAAATTTTCTCCTATTTATCTAATCCTCTCTTTCTCCTTCTCTCTCTACTTTATTCTTTATCTCATTCAATTTATCTCTTTCTTCTTCTCTATCTTTCTCTCTCTGTCTTTATCATTCTTATTCTCTCTCTTCCTCTCTCGAGCTGTGTGTGTTTGTCTTTTTCTCTCTCTTACTCTTTCTTTCTCTCTTTATCTTTCTTCTTTTTCTCTGTTTCTCTATCACTTTCACTCTCTCTCTCTATTCCTCTCTTTCTCCCCTTTTCTCTCTGATTTCTCTTTATCAAATGTTCTCTATCCATAGTCATCTCCTTCTCTCCTCACACACTCTCTATCTTTCTTTTGTCTCTCTCTCTCTCTCTCTCTCTCTCTCTCTCTCTCTCTCTCTCTCTCTCTCTCTCTCTCTCTCTCATCCATTTAGATTGTATAGAAACTTTTTTTTCCTTTAAAGTGTATTAATATATTATATATATATATATATATATATATATATATATATATATATATATATATATATATATATATATATATATATATATATATATATATATATATATATATATATATATATATATATATATATATATATATATATTATATATATATATATATATATTTTTTATTTTTTTTTTTTTTTGAGAAACCAAAAAATTTTCAGTCAATTCTTTTCATAAGCAACAATTTGGAATGTGGATTAAATTTTTAGAAAAATATATTAAACGAATTAAAAATTTTTAAATTAAATTGAATATATATTCAGTATATATATATATATATATATATATATATATATATATATATATATATATATATATATATATATATATATATATATATATATATATATATATATATATATATATAGTTAAATATTTGTTTTTTTTGTGAGATTAAATAAATTAATATAATACCTTACGATGTAATTATATACAAAAGTAAAAAAAACTTAAATTAAATTTTTTTAAAAAATTAGAATTTCAAATAATTAAAGAATACGAGAGGAGTAAATCACAAAGATGTACAGTTGCCAGAGAGTATAGAACTTTCAGATGGGGTTACTGCTTCACTCATTCAAGTAGTGCCTATATATATGTATATATATATATATATATATATATATATATATATATATATATATATATATATATATATATATATATATATATATATATATATATATATATATATATATATATATATATATATATATATATATATATATATATATATATGTATATATAATAATAACCACAAAACCACTAAATAAAACAATAAAAATAATAAAAAGTTAAAATTAAGGGGAATTAACTAAGTGCTAAAGCCGGAAATAGCAAAAAAAGGAATAAAAATTTAAAACGCACTATATTTCAGGGAACTATCCCTTTCTTATGATGCGATCAGGTTAAAAGAAAAGTTAAGACTGTCTTAACTTTTCTTTTAACCTGATCGCATTAAAGATAGGGATAGTTCCCTGAAATATAGTGCGTTTTAAATTTTTATTCCTTTTTCTGCTATTTCCGGTTTTAGCACTTAGTTAATTCCCCTTAATTTTAACATTTTATTATTTTTATTGTTTTATTTGGTGGTTTTGTGGTTATTATTAATAATAGAGCGCGAGTTGTTTAGTTCTCTTAAAAATATTTTTAATATATATATATATATATATATATATATATATATATATATATATATATATATATATATATATATATATATATATATATATATATATATATACTTTGCGTGTGAAGATTTTCCAATAAAGGTGGATCTCATCCTTTCCGGCCTTTTGAGTTTTTTCAGCAAAAAAAAAAATTTTTTTTTTACATTTTTGAATTTTTTTTTTTTTTTTTTTTTTTTTTTTTATTTTTTTTTTTCATGTTCATCATTTCCTGTTTCGCCAAATATTTACACTCCATTAAACCTATCTTCATTTTTAAGTCTTGTCTCGGTTATATATATATATATATATATATATATATATATATATATATATATATATATATATATATATATATATATATATATATATATATATATATATATATATATATATATATATATATATATATATATATATATATATATATATATATATATATATATATATATATATATATATATATATATATATATATATATATATATATATATATATATATATATATATATATATATATATATATATATATATATATATATAATATATATATATATATATATATATATATATATATATATATATATATATATATATATATATATATATATATATATATATAATATATATATATATATATATATATATATATATATATATATATATATATATATATATATATATATATATATATATATATATATATATATATATATATATATATATATATATATATATATTATATATATATATATATATATATATATATATATATATATATATATATATATATATATATATATATATATATATATATATATATATATATATATATATATATATATATATATATATATATATATATATATATATATATATATATATATATATATATATATAATATATATATATATATATATATATATATATATATATATATATATATATATATATATATATATATATATATACTCTTTATAAGTTAACGTAAAAAAAGATTAATATTTACCGAATAGATCATCCATTTTCTTTCCGATAAAAAATTGCTTTTTGAGAATTTGACCCAATTTTGAGACCCTCTTTTGAAACTTAAGGTCCTACTTTTATAGATTGATTCCCTCTTTTGCACGAAGAGGGGATAAAGAGGGGACAAAAAGGGGACAAAAAGGGGACAAAGAGGGGTACAAAGAGGAGACAAAGAGGGGACAATAAGGGAAAAAGAGGAGGCAAAGAGGGGACAAAGAGGAGACAAAGAGGGGATAAAGAGAGGGCAAAGAGGGGACAAAGAGGGAATAAAGATGGGACAAAGAGGAGACAAAGAGGGGATAAAGAAAGGACAAAGAGGGGATAAAGAGGGTACAAAGAGGGAATAAAGAGGGGATAAAGAGGGGACACAGTGGGGACAAAGATTGAATAAAGAGGGGGACAAATACTGGACAAATAGGGGACAAATAGGGAATAAAGAAGGGATAAAGATTAGACAAAGAGGGGATAAGTGAAGTTTGAAGAAAGGGATATAAATAAAAATATTATTACACAGACAAAAATGTAGTAAAAATATTTTTCACTTTAAAAACGATAAATTTTATTAAGATGGAGACTCCAAAAAATGAATAAACAATCTTATATTGAATTGGTACCCCAATTTTATGAGAAAGGGTTCATGCGTATAGTAGAAACCTCAGATATTAAGATTAAAGGGTTTGTGTGTACAGTAGAGACCCCAAATATTAAGATTATGGATTTATGTGTATAGTAGAAACCCCAAATATTAAGATTATGGTTTATGTGCATAGTAGAGACCCCAAATATTAAAATTGTGGGTTTATGTGCATAGTAGAGACCCAAGATATTGAGAGAAAGGGCTCATATATATATATATATATATATATATATATATATATATATATATATATATATATATATATATATATATATATATATATATATACATATATATATATATATATATATATATATATATATATATATATATATATATATATATATATATATATATATATATATATATATATATATATATATATATTATATATAATATTAATATCGCTATATTTAACAAATAAAAAAAATAAAAATATATATATATATATATATATATATATATATATATATATATATATATATATATATATATATATATATATATATATATATATATATATATATATATATATATATATATATATATATATATATATATATATATATATATATATATATATATATATATATATATATATATATATATATATATATATATATAATATATATATATATATATATAATTATAATATATATATAGATATTATATATATATATATATATATATATATATATATATATATATATATATATATATATATATATATATATATATATATATATATATATATAATATATATATATATATATATATTAATATATATATATATATATATAATGAATTATAAATAATTTTTACATTCTAAACAATGTTTAATTAATTAAACCTGGCATATATTCAGATTTTATTAAAAATTTAAATTTCTTAGATTTGTTTGTTTTTTTTTTTTTTTTTTTTTTTTTTTTTTTTTTTTTTTTTTTTTTTAATAAATAGAATAAAAGACTGTTTAAAAATGTCTATCATCTGTGGTATGGTTGAGCAAGTTGTATGATATGTGGTCTATATTTTTTATTTAAAAGAATTGATAACTATGGGATGGTGAATAGTATGGAATTGAATAGTACGAAAATGTGTGGTATGGTATGGTTATTTTTTCCTGAGACGTCTTAAACTGTGGTATGGTTGAGCAAGTTGTATGGTATACGCATAGGTGTTTATTTAAAGAATTGATAACTATGGAATGGTGAATAGTATGGTATTGTATGGTACAAAAATGTGTGGTATGGGATGGTTCTTTTTTCCTGAGAAGTTTTAAATTGTGGTATGGTAAATAGTATTTTATAGTATTGTATAGTTAATGGTACTCTTGATTTTATTAAATGAACGGATGTTTGTTTAAAATTCTCATCTATGATATAGTAAATAGTATGGTATGGTATGGTGTGGTATGTTGTGATATAGTTAATGGTACGTATGATTTTAAAATAATGGTGGGTTTATGTTTAAAATAGACAACTATAGCATGATAAATAGTATGGTATGATTTAAGTTACTATTTTACGGCATAGTAGTAAATGGTACTTATTATATTATTAAATGAATGGATGAGTGTTTAAAGTTGTCAACTATGGTATGATAAACAGAATAGTATGATAAATGGTCATTTTTTTATTTTCGCAAATGATAGGTTCAATGATCGATTCCTTTTCCTCTCGTAAGAAGGGATATGATGGATTTCTTTTTGTCTCACAAGTGGTAGTTTCTGGAAGTGATCTCCTCTCATCTCATGAGTTGGGGAGTTCTAGAATGAACTCCTCTTCGTCTCGAAAGTGATTGGTTCTGGGATCCATTCCTCTCAACTAATATGTTATGAGTTCTGAAATGAATATCTCCTGGTGTCCCAAGTGGTACGTTCTCAATCGATTTTCCTTCATCCCTCAAGTTCTAGATTCTTGTATCGATTACCCCTCATCTCGCAAGTGATTGGTTCTGGAATTGATTCCTCTTCGTCTTGCAAGGGACAAATTTTGGAATCGTTTCTCCCTCTTCTCTCTACTAAAAAAGTTTGGAATTGATTCCCTCACTTATCGCAAGCAATAAGTTCTGGGATCGATTCTCCCCTCGTCTGTCATGTGATAAGTTCATGGATCGATTCTCATTGTCACTCTGGATCTCACTACCCTTTACATCCATCTAACCTAACCTAACATAAATATCAGTTTCATACTGTTAATCTGTGTTATGTTTCACTGAGATAAGAATGTGAATATTTTGCATAGTGGATCAATATTGTGGGATGAGAATAATTATCATAAGGATCCAGATGTAGATAACTCTATTGAGGTTGTATGGATGTATGGATGTGAATAATTCGCATTATATATCTGATATCTTGCTGATGCGAATGAAGTACATTACACAGATGAATGTACTTGCATTATGTGGATACAGCAGTTTATTTTGGATACGGATAAAGTACATTATGCAGATGCGTACATTACACGGATGAGTGTACTTACATTATGTCGATAAAGCACGTTATTCTGATAAGATAAAGTACATTATGCAGATGACAATAAAGTAGAGAGATTGCTTTATTTCTCATAGACCCTTTGTCTTTTCTTTAAGCTTAAATATCAATGCATATTTATGAACATTTATTTTGCGTCTTTTGGAAGAAAGTTTAGAATATTCAAAACTTAAATGTAAAAGTTACATTTGAAATATTCTATAACTTTCTTTCGTTGTATTTTTGAAAGTACAGAAGTAAAAGTTACTTGTCTCTCTTTGGGGATAAAATTTTTATATAGTTTTACACTTATCTAACGGAAATGTGTGTACTCTATACGTACAGTAATTTTTGTATGATTATTTATATATCATATCTTCAAGCAAATTAAATTAACTTAAAATTAAATTTTCTGATGGCTATAAATTTATAATTTGTTTTTAATTAATTTATAGTTATTATTATTATTTATAGTTCTCTATATAGATAAATATAAATCCATTTAGTTTATGATCGTAATAAAAATACTTACATATCTGTATGTAATTAAAACTATGTAGATATATGTATGAATTTAAACTACATAGATATCTAAATCCACTTATATTTTTTGCATATTGTTAAAACTATGTAGATATCTATAATTCCACGTAGATATCTATATGTAATTAAAACTATATAGATAGATGAAGATCAACTTAATTATCTGTATGTAATTAAAACTAAATATGTATCTATAAATCCCCTTAAGTATCTGTATGTAATTGATACAATACATATAACTAAAACTCAACTCTACATAGATATATGCATGTAAGTAAACCCAGAATCTTTATAAATTTAAATAAAATTAAAAATTGCGTAAAGTTAGAATGGAGTTTATAGTTAAGTGAATGAAAGGAACAGGGAAAATGTATATTTCCATTATGCTATCCTTTGTCCTCTGAGCTTTGTGCATTGATCTCATGTTAAAAAAGGAAATAGAATATTCTATTTAACTTTTAAAACTTTAAAAGTAAATTCCATTGTCTCATATTAAGTGAGTTTTAAAGTTATTAAATTGGTGTAAATTGATTACTTTTTTAATGTAAATAGAAAATATATCTTCCTGTATGTCAGTAACTTTTTAAGTGCTTGCAAATTGAATAACTGAAAATATTTGAAAAAAGATTTGAAGAAATTGAACTAATGTTTTCGAGAGTGAGTTGTTATGAGAGAATTAACATTTCTGAAATGTTTTTTACTTTTGTATTTGTGTTGTTCCAATTTATTTTTCTATTTAAGGAGAGCGGCTGTTCTATAACTCCAAAGGAATATTTGGGATTTTACTTGTCAAGAAAGCGGATGCTCAGCTCCAATTATTTTTTTGTGTTTAAGGAAAGAGGTTGTTCCATTACCCCAAGGGGTTGTTTTAGGATCCCCCATTTGTTATGGAAGCGTGTTCTGTTAGGACTGGTATAGGAGGTAGGATAATCAACTCCAATTTATTTTTTTTTGTTTAAGGAGAGGGTTCGTCCCAAAATCCTAAAGTATTATTTGGGACCCCACTTATTATGGAAGCGGGTTCTGATACGGCTGGTATAGGTGGTAGGATGATCAGCTCCAATTTATATTT
>SEYY01010235.1:252500-260000 GCA_009176605.1 Armadillidium nasatum
ACCAAAAAAAATAAAATAAAATAAAATAAATAAATAAATAAAAAATAAAAAATATTTTTTTTAAATTCTTTTTTGAAACAGGAATATTAACAAAAAATATAGACAAGAAATAAATGAAAATTTAAAAAAAAATAAAATAAATAAATGAATAAAAAATAAAAAATAAAAATTTTTTTAAAAAAAATATTTTTTGAAACAGTGATATTATCAGCAAATATAGATAAGAAATAAATGAAATTTAAAAAAAAATAAAATAAATAAATGAATAAAAAATAATTTTTTATAAAAAAAATTCCTTTTCGAAACAGGAATATTATCAAAAAATATAGATGGGAAATATATGAAAATTTAAGAAGGAAACAAAATTTTTAATAAATAATGAACATGATGCACTGAAAGCTAGGATTATCTTTGCGCAAAGCAAGGAAGATTTTTAAAGATAGATCATACAAAGTTCTGCCGACAATCATTTTCTATTTCAACTTTGGAATTAATTTTATAAAGCTTCTTTATATCTTTTTTTTTCTTCGTATTGAATATACGAAAAAGAGAATTAAAAATTAATGACATTCTTTCTATCTATTTATCTATTAATCTATCTATCTATCTATCCATCTTTCTATCTATCTAATCATCTATCCATCTATCTATCTATCTATCTATCTATCTATCTATCTATCTATCTATCTATCTATCTATCTATCTATCTATCTATCAACCTATCTATATTTTAATCTATCTATCTTTCTTTACAACAATCAGTCAATCAATCAATCAATCAATCTATCTATCTATCCATCTATCTATCTATCTATCTATCTATCTATCAATCTATCTTTCTATCTATCTATTTATTATCTATCTATCTATCTATCTATCTATCTATCTATCTATCTATCTATCTATCTATCTATCTATCTATCTACCTATCTATTTATCTATCTATATATCTAGCTATCTCTGTTAATCTATCTAACTATCTATCTATTTATATATCTATCTATCCTTTTATCTATCTATCTATATATCTACCTATCTATTTATCTATCAATCTATCTAGCTATCTCTGTTAATTTATCTAACTATCTATCTATTAAATATCTATCTATCCTTATATCTATCTATCTATCTACCTATCTATTTATCTATCTATCTATCTAGCTATCTCTGTTAATTTATCTAACTATCTATCTAATTATATATCTATCTATCTTTATATATATCTACTAATATATATATGCTTATATATCTATCTATCCATCAATCAATCTATCCCTAAATCTATCTACCTATTTTCCATTATACAACTCCATGTTCTTCTTTATCTAAAAACTCCATACCTCATTCTGCTCCATATAATATGCAAATACCTTTACCGCCGAGTTCGATAAAAAAAAAAAAAAAAAAAAAAAAAAAAAAAAAAAAAAAAAAAAAAAAAAAGTAAATTTTGATTATGTTGAAAATATTCCTAAAAAAAATCTCTCAAATACTTTCTATGCATAATGTAGCGATATTCTACATTATAAATATTGAATCTACGCTATCTTGGGATTCTTGATGTACAGTGTACATTTATGCATACATAGAGTTTATATATATATATATATATATATATATATATATATATATATATATATATATATATATATATATATATATATATATATATATATATATATATATATATATATATTATATATATATATATATATATATATATATATATATATATATATATATATATATATATATATATATATATATATATATATATATATATATATATATATATATATATATATATATATATATATATATATATATATATATATATATATATATATATATATATATATATATATATATATATATATATATATATATATATATATATATATATATATATATATATATATATATATATATATATATATATATATATATATATATATATATATATATATATATATATATATATATATATACATATATTTATATATATTATGTATCCTCTGGTGGGCAAAGGCCGGTGGCCTACCAATATTCACCAGAGTTGAGGAACATTCGGAATATGGTCAATTAATGGCCGACGTGACCAGATACACGGAGTTTAAAAGTGTGCAAGTCAAAGGGAGTTGGGAAAACAGATAAAGAGAGTGTGTTCCAGACTTTACCAGTAGAGTACATGTAAGAGTGAGCATAGTGGCTAAGTCTGGGGTCGGAGAGTTGGACAGAGAAAGGATAAGACTGTGTAGAAAGTCGTGTTGCACGAGCCCCTCTCGATGGAAGAGGTATACGACGTGAGAGTTCAGAAGAGCAATGTCCGTTGTAATAGCGATAGTATAAAGAGAGTGACGCAACATTGGAGAGAGTTTGTTAGAGCAAAAGAGTTTATAAGACGAAAAACCCTAAACTTCACCTTTTCGAGAAGAGCTGTATGTGTGGAACCACCCAAGATGTGTGAGGCGTACTCTTTCCAAGAAAGATCACGAGAAAAAGAAACACCAAGAATATTAAGGACAGATGAAGGTTTGAGTTGTGTTTTTTCAAAGAAGATATCATAGTTGTTTGGAAGGTATCAGATATGTGTCAGAAATGTGGAAGATATCATAGTTCGAAGAAGATGCAATAGTTGTGTGGAAGATTGTGTCGAGTAGAAAGATGGAGGAATTGAGTTTTTGAGACATTGAAAACGACCATGTTTTCTCTGTCCCAATTTGAAATAGGAGAAAGATCAGAGGTCAGTTGCTCCAAGACCATCCTTCTTGAATCAATCAACTGCTGTTGGGAGGGTCGTCTTTCAAATTGAAAAGAGTAATGAAGAGTGGAGTCACCGGCATATCATTGTATAGGAGAAGAAGTAATAGAGAGAAGGTCATTGATGAAAATTAGAAAAAGAGTTAGGGATAGGATAAATCCTTGAAGAACACCACTATTATAGATTCAAAGGAAGAACGGTGGCCGTCTACAACAGCTGCTGCTATAGAACGACCGGAAAGGAAATTAGAGAGAAGGTCACAGAGAGTAGGATAGATTCCGAAAGAGGGAAGTTTGGAAATCAAAGCTTTGTTCCAGACTCTATCGAAGGCTTTCGATATGTCGAGCACCACAGCGAAAGACTCACCGAAGCACCGAAGAGCGGAGGACCAAGTGTCAACAAGTAGGGAAAGAAGCTTTATGAAAGCCATACTGGCGATCAAAGATAAGATTAGAAGAATTTAGGTGGTTCCAAATCTTCCTGTTAAGGATAGATTAGAAAACTTTAGAAAGAACGGAAGCTAAAGAAATGGGACGATAGTTAAAAGGTTGAGAGGGGTCCCCCTTCTTCAGCACAGACAATATATATATATATATATATATATATATATATATATATATATATATATATATATATATATATATATATATATATATATATATATATATATATATATATATATATATATATATATATATATATATATATATATATATATATATATATATATATATATATATATATATATATATATATATATATATATATATATATATATATATATATATATATATATATATATATATATATATATATATATATATATATAGTGTGTGTGTGTGTGTGTGATACATACAAATATCTGGGTTAATTGATAATCTTGCTATAAATTATTTTAAATAGATTTTTTAAATTTATTTTAAATTTATTCATAAACTATATGTAATATATTCATAAAATTAATCTGAAAGCATTTAATTTTTTTTTTTTTTTTGTAATTATTTTATTTTTTATTTTAATTTGTTTTGTTATTTTATTTTATTTTTATTATTTTATTATTATTTTTTTTATTTTTATTATTTTTTATTATCTATTATAGTATTTTTTTGTTTTATTTTTTGAAATATTTAAATACAAAATATTTATATATATATATATATATATATATATATATATATATATATATATATATATATATATATATATATATATATATATATATATATATATATATATATATATATATATATATATATATATATATATATATATATATATATATATATATATATATATATATATATATATATATATATATATATATATATATATATATATATATATATATATATATATATATATATATATATATATATATATATATATATATATATATATATATATATATATATATATATATATATATATATATATATATATATATATATATATATATATATATATATATATATATATATATATATATATATATATATATATATATATATATGAGAGTTTTTAGTCTGCTAAAACTCTCGCAGACTATTTCTATAAAGAAGATTAATGTCTGCTATTGGACTCGAACCAGCGACTTTAAGATGGTAGTTTTAGGCTTAAACCACTAGGCCACGGCGATACAAAAGGAAATCGCATTGGAACTTGCTCACGATCTACACTCATGACGTCAAATCCCATAGGACCTCTCCGACGGCAACCCGGGCAAAGGGCTACGAGGTCTAAAGTCAAACATATCACTCGCAGACAGCTATATAACAGAGTTTTTAGTCTGCTAAAGCTCTCATAGACTATTTCTATATAGAAAATTAATGTCTTCTATTGGACTCGAATCAGCGACCTTTAAGATGGTAGTCTTAGGCTTAAACCACTAAGCCACGACGATACAAATGGAAATCGCATTGGAACTTGCTCACTATCTACACGATATTAACAAAAACAATAGTAATAAAAGAGCAACAAAGCAAAACATAATAGTAATAAAAATAATAATAATAAACAATAATAATAAAAAAAACAATAATAGTAATTATTATAATTATAATAATAATAATATTAATAATAATAATAATAATAATAATAATAATAATAATAATAGCAATAATAATAATAATAATAATAATAATAATAATAATAATAATAATAATAATAATAATAATAATAATAATAATAATAATAATAATAATAATAATAATAATAATAACAATGAATAAATAATATAATAATAATAATAATAATAATAATAATAATAATAATAATAATAATAATAATAATAATAATAATAATAATAATAATAATTTAAAGGTTAGTAATATTGAAAATATATATTACATAACATAATATATATTATATTAAATAGATATTATACTATATTAAATTTAACCTTTTAATTTTTGTCTTTTCAGAAAACCCAAAAGGAAGACCTAAAATATTTGAAGGGAAGACCTTGGCGAGGTCAAAGGAGGTCACAGATATTGAAGTTGGTCCTTTTCATGAAGGAGATTCAGTTCAATTTTCCTGTGTGGTTCTTGGTGGTGAGTACCATTTTTTATTATTTTATTTATCATTTATTTTAAATTATTTATTTTTTTTATTTTTTTATTAATAATTATTATTTATTTATTTATCTATTTTTTATTTTTATTTATTTATTTATTTATTTTTTAATTAATAATTATTATTTATTTATTATTAATTATTTATTTATTTATTTTTAATTTATTTATTTTTTATTGTTTATTAATTATTAATTTTTTATTTATTTATTTTTAATTAATAATTATTATTTATTTATAATTATTTATTTATATTTTAATTAATAATTTTTATTTATTTATTAATTATTTATTTTTTATTTTTTTATTTAATGATTATTATTTATTTATTTATCTATTATTTATTATTTATTTTTATTTTATTTTATTTAATTTATTTATTTATTAATAATTATTATTTTTTAAAAAAAAAAAAAAAAAAAAAAAATTAAATTATTTATTTATTTATTTTTTAATTAATAATAATTATTTATTTATTATTATTTAATTATTTATTATTTTTATTAATTATTGTTTATTAATTATTAATTATTTATTTTTTATTTTTTAATTAATAATTATTATTTATTTATTTATCTATTATTTATTTTTAATTATTTATTTATTTATATATTTTTAAATAATAATTATTATTTATTTATTTATGTATTATTTATTATTAATTATATATTTAACTTAATTTTTTAATTAATAATTATTATTTATTTTTACTTATCACATTATTTATTTAATTTATTTTTTAATTCATTAATAAAAAAAAAAAAAAAAAAAAAAAATTATATATTTTTAAATAATTATTAATACTTATTTATTTATCTTTTATTTATTTTTTAATATTAATTATTTATATAATTTATTTTTCAATTAATAATTATTATTGTTTATTTATTTTTTATTTATTTAATAAATTGATTTTCTACTTTTTGTTTATTCATTATTTATTTATTTATTTATCTATTTCATATTTTTTATCATTTATTGATTTATATATTTATTTATTTAGTTGATTTTTCTTCAGTTACTATTTAATTATATATTATTATTATTATTATTATTATTATTATTATTATTATTATTATTATTATTATTATTATTATTATTATTATTATTATTATTATTATTATTATTATTATTATTGTTATTATTATTATTATTATTATTATTATTATTATTATTATTATTTATTATTATTATTATTATTATTATTATTATTATTATTATTATTATTATTATTATTAATTATTATTATTATTATTATTATTATTATTATTATTATTATTATTATTATTATTATTATTATTATTATTATTATTATTATTATTATTATTATTATTATTATTATTATTATTATTATTAAAACATAAGAACAAAAACAAAAAGTTTTTTATGAATAATAAGAAGAAAAAGAACAAAGATAAATAAAAACAAGATGGACAAGAAAAACAAACAAACAAAAAAAAACAACGAAAAGAAAAAAGAAGTAAATAAGAAGATTATGAAGAAGTAGAAGAAAAAAAAAACAAAAAGAAAACAAAAGCAACAACTAAAAGAAGACGAAGAAAAAGAACACAATAAAAAAAACATTAGAACATGAAGGAAAAGTACAACAACAAAGAGAAAAAGAACAAATAGAGCAAAAACAAAAATGTACCCCAGAAAGAAGGAAAAAAAGGAACAAAAAAGAAGAAGAAGAATAAAAATAAAAAAGAAGAAGAAATAGAACATGAAGAATGAAAATAAAAAAAGAACAAATAGAACAAATAACAAATAGAACAAGAACAAATAGAACAAAAAGAAAAAGAAGAACAAATAGAGCAAGAACACAAAGAAAATGAACAAATAAAACAAGAACAAAAAAAAGAAAAAGAGCTAATAGAACAAAAAGAAAAAGAAAAAGAACAAAGAGAACAAGAGCAAAAGGAAAAAGAACAAATAGAACAAGAACAAAAAGAAAAAGAACAAACAGAACAATATCAAAAAGAACAATAAGAACAAAAAGAAAAAAGAAAAAAAACAAACAGAACAATATCAAAAAAGAACAATAAGAACAAAAAGAAAAAACAATTAGAACAAAAACAATAAGAACAAATTGAACAAGAACAAATAAAACAAGAAGAACAAAAAGTATAAGATCAAAAATAAAAAAAAAAGGGTTAAGAGATGACATAGATT
>SEYY01010235.1:262500-270000 GCA_009176605.1 Armadillidium nasatum
TTATTATTATTAATATTAGTATTATTTTCATTATTATTATTGATATTATTATTGCTATTATTATTTCTATTGTTATTATTATTATTATTACTAATATTATTATTAGCAATAGAGCTATTGTTAACATATATTTATTCTTTCTTCTCTAAACACACACACACACACACACACACGCCAAGAAAAAAGGAAAAAAAAAGCTAAATACTTGCATTTGTAAAGTCAATTTATTAGCAACGTAAAAAAAAAAAAAAAAAAAAAAAAAAAAAAAAAGGAAAAGTTTCGAAAATGTAATTTGGATATTTTCCAAAAGTTCAATACGGCAAACAAGATCTCTTTCATTTTCACATTAGTAATGAATATCTTTTAGGGGTATTAGACTGTATCTCAAATTGGTATTTGAAAGTACTTATTAGTATTAGACGTTATTTCTTGTGAATGTTAGACAGTATTTCTTTTTGGTATTAGTATTTCTTATGAATGTTAGATCGTATTTCTTATTATTATTAGACAGTATTTCTTGAGAATGTTAGACAGTATTTCTTTAGAGAGAGAGAGAGAGAGAGAGAGAGAGAGAGAGAGAGAGAGAGAGAGAGAGGAAGAGAGTATGTGAGAAGGGAAAAAGGTGTTCGAGACAGAGAGAAGAGAAAGAAAGTGAGGAAAAGAGAAAAGTAGTGAGAGAGAGAGAGAGAGAGGGAGAGAGAGAGAGGGAAGGAGGGAGGGAGGCAAAGAGGAAAACAGAGAAGGAGAGTGAGAAACAGTGAATGAGAGTGAAGAGAGGGAGATGGCTAAGAAGGTAAGAGTAAGAGAGAGAAAATAGAATAAGTAGAAATTGAGGGAGAGTGAAAGAGAGATAATAAGTTAGAAACAGAGAAAACGAAAGCTAAAAAAAGAGAAAAAAAGAGAGAAAGGGAGAAAGAGAGAGAAGTAGAGAGTGAGGTAGGCAGAGAAGAAAACAATGAGGTAGAGTGAGAAAGAGTGAGTAAGTGAGAGAGGGAATCAGATAAGTGAGAGAGAAAAAGAAAAAGAGAAAAGCAGCGATAGAGAGTAAGAAAAAGAGAGAAACAGAAATAGAGAGAGGCAGAGAGAGAGAGAGAGTCAGAAAAAGAGAGAAGCAAAGATAGAGAGAGGCAGAGAGAGAGAGAGTGAGAATAACAGAGAAGTAGAGATTGAGAGAGGCAGAGAGAGAAAGAGAGAACGAGAAAAATATAGAAGCAGAGTAGAGAGGCAGAGAGAGAGAGAGAGAGAGAGAGTGAGGAAAAGAGAGAAGCAGAAGATTGAGAGAGAGAGAGAGAGAGAGAGAGAGAGAGAGAGAGAGAGAGAGAGACAAGAGGGAGTGAGAGAAACGTAAAAGAAATATAGATTTTTGGTAAAACAAAAAAACTTTTTTTGTTGTTGTACAACTTCTATTGTTCTACTGAAAGAATTTTATATTCATATGCAATACTAAACAAACAAATCCATCACTCTTTCTCCCCCTCTCCCCTCCCCCTCCCCCTCCCCTCCCCCTCCCCTCTCCCGCACGCATCCCACTTCACTAAAAAAATATAAATAAATAAAAAACAAAATACTTATTTCAAACAAAGGATTCGTTTTAAAACAACAAATGAATGTTAAATTAACAAAATGTTTTTTTTTGTTGTTTTTTTTCAGTTTTTTTTTCTTTTTCATCTGCCAAGTCAGCATTATTTATTTTTATTTTTCTTCTCTTCTGAAAAGAGCAGCTAAAAACTAGCTTCCTTTACAAAAGAAATACGTCATTATTCACATACATATATACATACATACATACATACATACAAATAAACCCATTGATTCATGTATACATAGATATTTACATAAATAAATGTATTACCTACATACATATTTGAATATATATATATACATACGTACACCATACACACACATTACATACATATTTGAATACATACATGCATACATAAATCCAAGAGAGAGAGAGAGAGAGAGAGAGAGAGAGAGAGAGAGAGAGAGAATCAAACAAGCAGATAGATAGGCAAATATGAAGAAATAGAGAGAGCGAAATTCAGAGAATGAGAGACACAAAGAGAGACAAAGAGAGAGAGAGAGAGAGAGAGAGAAAGAGAAAAAAGACACAGAGAGAGAGGGGGAGAAAAAGAGTGAGAGGGAGGGAGGGATGGAGTGAGGGAGGAGGGAGGGATAGAAACGAAACAAAGTTGTTGGAACGTTGACATAAGAATAATAAACTCTGAATTTATTAAATATGCCATGTCATTCAAAAAAAAAAAAAAAAAAAAAAAAAAAAAAAATATATATATATATATATATATATATATATATATATATATATATATATATATATATATATATATATATATATATATATATATATATATATATATATATATATATATATATATATATATATATATATATATATATATATACTTTAATTTTTATTTCTTTATTTAACCTCCGGTGGGCAATATCCAAAAGCCTAGCAAATTTCCACCAGAGAAAGGAGCAAATAGGGATCCTGGTCAGATTAACGGCCGACATGTCCCGAAACACAGCGTTCGAAGGTGTGTAACTCATAGGAAATTGGGAAAATAGATGAAGGGAGTGTGTTCCAGACTTTACCAGTAGAGTACACGTAAGATTGAGCATAGAGGTTAAGCTTGGGGTCAGAGAGCTGGACTTTGTGCAGTTATTCTTGAAGAATGATACTGACCATAGGTAAAATGAAAAAAATTTAATATTTCGTTATAATATTTCAGTATTTTTTTAAATAGTAAATTAAAAGAAATTCAATAAAAAATTTGTGAAGCAACATATCTTTCGATGCAAATGACTTTCGACAATTATTGGAAAATTAAATATTAAAAGGAAAAAAAAAGAATTTAGTTAGTAGTAACTTCTGGTCAGTAATGAATGATGATTTCGTCGCAGTCGAGTCAGATGAAGAATAGTTCTTCGCATGGTTTTAAAGGCTGGGAACCTTTTCAACTAGGATTTCTTCCCATGTACGATTGAAGGAATGCAAAATTTTTGCAATCGACACAACCCTGCATCATGCGGGATAAGGTGCATTGTATAAAATATATATATATATATATATATATATATATATATATTTAAGAAGACGACCGCGCGATTTTGGATTACGAAATGGAACTTCTAGGGAGAGTATCCGTGTTGCAACCTTGAATGTCGGAACGTTGAGGGGGAAGGAGGAGGAGTTGGTGATGTTGATGAGGGAGCGGAGGCTGGAGGTGCTGGGAGTTTGTGAGACGAGATTGGCTGGAAGTGGAGTTAGAGTTCTTCATCATAACTACCAACTGATATATAGTGGAGGAAGAGAGAATAGACATGGAGTGGGGGTAATATTGTCGGAGGAGATGTCGCAAAGAGTTAGTAACATCGAACAGAAAAATTCTCGCATTGTGGCTGTTTCAATAAAGACGAGCGGAGTGAACCTGAGCTTTATACAGGTGTACGCGCCGCAGCAAGGTAGACCTGCTGGAGAGAGGGAAATTTTTTATCAAGAATTGCAGGACGTTAAAAATAGAGTACCGTTCCATGAAAATGTAATTGTCCTAGGAGATATGAACGGACATGTGGGTACGGACCGTCTAGGAATAGAAAATGTGATTGGAGCATTTAGTTTAGGAAATAAAAACCTGGCTGGAGATAGTATCATAGACTTTTGTGTACGTAACAATATGAGTATAATGAACACGTACTATAAACATAGAGAAAGTCAGAAATGGACCTGGTACCGGTGGGACGCTGGAAGGCAGGCATATGTGGAGAAATCAATGATCGATTTGATGATAACAAACAACAAAATATTGTTTAAAGATGTAAAAAGTATCCCATCGGTATCGGGAGATGCAGACCACCGAATGGTGATGGGGAAATTGAGAATGAAACTACCAAAGCCTTTTAGATGTAGGCGGAGAAAAAGATTTATGGTTGAGAAACTGAAAGACCAGGCTTGTAAAGAGACATTCCAGAGATAAATGAGTATGAAAAGACAGAGGATTGGGGAAGATGTAGATGTGGAGGAGAGTTGGGATGCTTTTCGTGATACACTGGTAGAAGTATCAGAGAGGATCATAGAAACCAAAATGATTTATGGAAAAAAGAAAAAAGAAACGGCTTGGTGGACAGAACGGGTACAAGAAGCAGTCAAGAGAAAAATGAAGTGTTTTAGAAAGTGGATGAAGACAAGAAGAATAGAAGATAGAGAAGCATATATAATGATGAGAAATGAAACTGAGAGAATAAAAAGAATGGAAAAGGAAAAACATGGGAGAAGATTGGTAGAGATCTGGAAGAAGACCTTGCGGGTACTAGAAAATTAATATTCAATATGGCAAAAAATTATAGGAAAGGAACAGCACCTCCAACATACGCAATAAAAAATGAGGATGGAATGTTGTTGACAGACCCGAGAGAGATTGAGGAAAGGTGGAGGGATTATTTTGATGATCTGCTGAACATACCAAATGATGTGGAAGAGGATGTGCACGGAGTGGGAGACCGTGAGGAGGTGGTGGTGGACGAGTGGCAAATTACGAACGAAGAAATGGAATATGCCTTGAGAAAGATGAAAAATGGGAAAGCACCAGGGGAAGATATGATACCGGCTGAGATTTTGAAGAATGTGGGAGAGGAGGGCAGTATATGGATGAAAGAATTAATGAATAAGTGCTGGCGAGAAGAAAGAACACCTAAAGAATGGAACAAAGCAATAATATGCCCAATTTTTAAAAAGGGTGATAAGGCAGACTGCAAGAATTATAGAGGGATTGCTTTGACGCCACACATCGCAAAGGTATATGAACGAATATTAGAAAAAAGATTGAGAGAGAGAGTAGAAGATAAAATGGACGAGTGGCAACATGGTTTTAGGCCAAATAGATCAACTATTGATCTGATATTTGCTTTAAAGATGGTATGCGAAAAAGGTTGGGAATTTAACAGAAAGATGTATCTGGCATTTGTAGACCTGGAAAAGGCCTTCGATCGTGTGCCGAGGGGAGTCCTGTGGAATATACTTGGAACAAGAGAGTATGGGATACCGGAAAACTGAGAAGAGCAATAAAGAGTACTTATACAAATAGTTTATGCAAAGTGAAGACCCAGATGGATGATGGAGATTGGTTTGAGGTTGGCACCGGAGTAAAGCAGGGCAGCGTTCTCTCTCCGATTTTGTTTATCCTGTTCATGGATTATTGCGGGAAAATGGTCAGGAGAAGAATGGAAGGAACTGTCTTTGGATACGCAGATGACCTTGCGTTGGTGGCAGAATCAAAGGAGGCTCTGCAGAGATTTATTGTGGTGTGGGATGAGGAGTTGAGGGAGAGAGGAATGAAAATAAATGGGAGAAAAGGAGGTGATGTTGATAAGTAAGGAGGAGGAAGAAATGAATATTAGAGTGATGGATCAGGAGCTGAAGCAGGTTGATCAGTTTAAATACCTCGGAGTTTGTTTTGGAACGGGAAATGTTATTAACATAGAATTGAATAATAGAAGAGAAAAGTTTAATAATGCATTAAGATCGTTATATCCATTACTAAGAGATAGAAATGTACCTCGAAAGGTGAAAATAATAATATATGTGTGTATACTACGACCTATACTAACTTACGGTCACGAAGCGTGGGCTCTAACCACGAAAACTAGAAGCAAGATACAAGCATGCGAAATGAGAGTGTTGAGATCCATAAAGAGAGTTACAAGAAGGGATAGAATGAGAAATGATGATATAAGAGAGGAGCTGGGGGTGGAGAGTATACTGACTTTTATTGAGAGGGGACAACTCCGATGGTACGGACATGTGATGAGGATGAATGAGGATAGATACCCGAAGAAATACTACAGATGGAGGCCGAATGGAAGACGTAGTGTGGGGCAACCAAGAGTCAGATGGAGTGATAACGTTAGGACGGCCGTCGAGAGAAGAGGACGCGAGGTGGAGGAGATAGAGGAGTCTGGAATCTATGAGGACCGTGCGTGGTGGAGGGGTTTCGTCCGGAACAACTGACAAACGTACAACGTTTACAGGAGTCTGGTGAGAAATGGTGAGTGAGAATATATATATATATATATATATATATATATATATAATAATATATATATATATATATATATATATTATATATATATATATATATATATATATATATATATATATATATATATATATATATATATATATATATATATATTATATATATATATATATATATATATATATATATATATATATATTATATATATATATATATATATATATATATATAATTTTCGAATTTTTTTTTTTTTTTTTTTTTTTTTTTTTTTTTTTTTTTTTTCAAATTATTTTCATATTATAAAATAAATCGGTGAAGCGATTTCCTTACACTTAACATGTCTTTTCTCTATTGAAAAATCTACTGGGACATTTTTGCCACTTGTCTCAACGATTCGTTAGGACAATTTTTGCAGTGTATGATTCACATTTGCACAACATTTTCTTTCCACAGTTTTATTTCAAAGTCAACAGGGAAGACTTCCAAAAGTAGTCCCTCCCCCCCCCCAATTCACCTCTTTACCCCATTATCACTTGAAAATTGACGTTCTTCGGTACACTGCAAAAAATTGTCCTAACGAATCGTTGGGACAAGTGACCAAAATGTCATTAAAAATTTCAATAGAGAAAAGACATGTTAAGCAAAAGAAAGTCGCTTCACCGATTTATTTTCTAATAAGAAAATAAATGAAAAACACTTGTTATGACATTTTTACCTCTTGTCCCAACGATTCGTTAGGACAATCATCTACTCTGACCCAATGAAGACTTTTGGTGTTACCGAGGTGATTCTCTCTGGCATGGAGGAGTACTATCTATACTCTTTTCCCTCATCTAAAATTAATTAATTTTGGTCTGCCTAGCACCGCTTGTTAGGCAATAATCATTCTGGTTCCTCTTCTTCCATCTCTTTTTGGCATTATTTTTGCAAGGAAAAAAAAACGTTGAACTCCTCTTTGAGATGCTTGCCTCTAAATCTCTAATTTACCGTTACACAATTCTTGAACTCGTCCTTCTCCATAACTAAAGTGTGTGTGTGTGTGTGTGTGTTTGTTTGTTTGTTTTTGTATGTGTGTGTGTGTGTTTCGGAAGCATGACGTAATAATATTTATGACGTAATTACACGTGACGTCATTTCTGTCTAAAAAAATGGACTCAGTTGTTTATCTCTATATTCCATAAGGTCTTTTTCGTATATAACCCATTTGACTCACCCAAATTTCCTCTGTGTCTGATCCCCCCCTCCCCCCAACTTTCCTTGTTTCCTTTATCATTTATCTCCTCCCACCTCCTTCCCCCCTTTCCTTACTCCCACTCAATGCTCCCCCCAATTTCAAATAGATAATGGGGAAGGATTTGGCCTGAAAGGAATGGCTTAAATTTTAAAATTACAGAAGGACTTGCTATGGTGTTTTCTTTGTTTTCTTTTTGTTTTCTGTTTTCTT
>SEYY01010235.1:280000-282500 GCA_009176605.1 Armadillidium nasatum
TCCGTCTCTTGAGCATCCATTAAAATTCTTTATGTATATATTTTGAATCTTAGTGAACTTTGTTTGAGCATTAAAAGAACTTGGATCGAATATATTAAAAGATTTTCATTAATGCATGTTCAATCTTTTTATGAGCGTCATTTGAGTGTCCCATTATCGTCACTTGAACATCCTATAACGTTCATTAACGCATATTGAACAGTTAATGAACAGTTAATTAACAGTTAATGAACAGTTAATGAACATTTAATGTACAGTTAATGAACGGTTAATGAACAGTTAATGAACAGTTAATTAACAGTTAATGAACATTTAATGAACATTTAATGAACAGTTAATGAACAGTTAATGAACAGTTATTGAACAGTTAATGAACAGTTAATTAACAGTTAATGAACAGTTAATGAACATTTAATGAACATTTAATGAACAGTTAATGAACAGTTAATGAGTATCCCAATAGAGTGCTAAAACCATTGTTTGATATTCTATTTGATTCCCATGAATGTTTATGTTACACGTGATCATTTTTGAGCAATCTATAAGATTTTCCCATGAGCGTGAGCTTGGCGTTCATTGAGTGTTCTTTGATTATCCCATGAGCGTGAGCTTGGCGTTCATTGAGTTTTGTTTGATTTTTCCATGAGTGTGAGCTTAGCGTTCATTGAGTGTTCTTTGATTTTCCCATGAGCGTGAGCTTGGCGTTCATTGAGTGTTCTTTGATCATCTCAAGATCGTTGCATTAGCATTCATTATGATTCTCATGAATGTTTGTTGAATGGGAATGTTAAATGTTAAGTGTGGTAAGATCTTCGCTTGAACATTCTATAAGTTTTCAATAAATGTGTTGAACTTTCCCATGAGCATCGCTTGAGTGTGGCAAGATCTTTGCTTAAGCATTTAAAAGGATTTCAATGAATGTGTAATCAACCTTTAAAAGAGCATCGCTTGAGTGTGGTAAGATATTTGCTTGAACATTGGATAAGATTTCCGTAAATGTGTGAGTAGAGCCTTCCAATGAGCTTCCCTTGAGTGTGGTAAGAACTTTGGTTGAGCATTTAAAAGGATTTCCATGAACATATATTGAAACTTTAAATGAGCATCGCTTGAGTGTGGTAAGACCTCAGCTTGAGCGTAAGGCTATTTTTAATTTTGTGAACAAATTTGAGGAAACGAATTATTCCATGCATTTCAATTCAGGTAAATTGGATTTTCCGACGCTTTTAATTCGTTGTATTCAACAGAAGGATCTATTTGCACAAATGAAGAATTACAGACGGACAGAAATATCTCTCTCTCTATCTATCTATCTATCTATATATCTATTTATCTTTCTATCTATCTACCTATCTATCTATCTATCTATCTATCTACCTATTTATCTATTTTTGTCTCTCTTTGTCTCTCTCTTGTCTCTAGCAATCTCTCTCTCTCTCTCTCTCTCTCTCTCTCTCTCTCTCTCTCTCTCTCTCTCTCTCTCTCTCTCTCTCTCTCTCTCTCTCTCTCTCTCTCTCTCTCTCTCTTCTCTCACTTTCTAAGCTTCTCTTCCTTCCCTTAACCTATTAACTCTCTCTCTCTCTCTCTCTCTCTCTCTCTCTCTCTCTCTCTCTCTCTAACTTTCTTGCTTTTTATTTTTGATCAAAGATTAAAATTTTTTTTGTTTAATTATTTGAAGATTAAAAATATTAACAAATTTCAAGTGATAAAAAAAAGAAAAAAGGAACAGAAAGATGCAAAACAATTCTTAAATCAACTTTAAAAGAAAAGCACAGAGATATTTCCCCTCTGTTTAACAAAATAAATATTAAATAAATTCATAAATTTCAAATTAAAAAAAAAAAAAAAAAAAAAAAAAAAAAAAAAAAGAAAAGCAAAATAATTGTTTCTGCACAATTTAAAAATAGGAGAATATAAACAGTTGAACGGAAATAATTCTTTCTGTTTACTTTGTCAGAAAGAATACAGAAAGACAATGGACAATTAAAAATAATTAATATATTAATTTTATTTATTTATTATTACAACAGGAAGAAATGTAACAAATTAGAAGAAATGAATATTATTATTATTATTATTATTTTTTTATTATTATTATTATTATCTTTATTTATTTTACAACCGCACAGGATCGTATAAAACAGCAGCAAAATTTGTGCAACGTTCACCTCACGGCACCTCACCTCACTTGACATAATTGTACCTCACCTTACTTTCATCACTTCATTTCACTTTACTTCACCTCACCTCACCTCACCTCACCTCACCTCACCTCACCTCACTTCACCTCATCTCACCTCACCTCACCTTATCTCACTTCACTTCTCTTCAGCGCACCTCTCCTCGCCTCGCTTAACTTCAACTTACCTTACTTCATTTCACCTCATCTCCCTTCACTTAACTTCACCTTACCTCACTTCATTTCACCTCATCTCACATCTCACTTCACTTCCTTTTAATTCACTTTACCCCACCTCACTTCACATTACCTCATCTCACCTTA
>SEYY01010235.1:287500-295000 GCA_009176605.1 Armadillidium nasatum
ATATATATATATATATATATATATATATATATATATATATATATATATATATATATATATATATATATATATATATATATATATATATATACATATTTTATTTATATTATTTTATATTTCATTTTTTTTTCTTTATCTATTTCTATTTTCTATATATTTACTTTTCTTTATCTATTTTAATTTTCTATGCTATTCTCAGCTATCTCATTTCTTTATCTATCTATTTTCCTATTCTACTTTTTTAAGTCAGTTCTCAGTACTTTTTCTAATTTTTCTTTACCTATTTCTATTTTCTCTCAAATTTTTTTATCTACAGATTTTTAGATTCAATTTTTTTTCAATATCAGTTCTCATATTTTTTTCTGTATCTATTCCTATTTTCAATACTATCTCACATTTTTATCTATCTACTTTTCTATTCTATTTTTTAAATATGTTCTCAGTCCTTTTTCTATTTTTTCTTTATCTATTTCTATTTTCTTTCATATTTCTTTATCTAGAAATTTTTATATTCTTTTTTTCATTATCAGTTTTCCTATTTCTGTTTCTATTTTTCTTTATCTATTTCTATCTCCTATTCTAACCCTTTTCTTTTATATGCTCATTTTCAATTCTATATTTTTAAATATTAGATCTACTATTTCTTTTCTATCTCTTTTCTTTATCAACTTGTATTTTCTATTTTATCTCATTTCTTTATCTACCAATTTTTTAATATTAGTTTTAATATTTCTGTTTCTATCTTTCTATCTTTTTATCTATTTCTATTCTATCTCTTTTCTTTATCTACACTCATTTTCTGTTCTATTTTCATTAAAATCAATTCTCATATTTTTTCTACCTTTTTTCCTCTTTCTTTCCATTTTATCTTCTATTTCTTTTCTTTATCTCTTCTCATTTTCTATTTGTATCTCTTTCAAAATCAAATTTCTTATTTCCTTTTGCTCTTTCTTTTCCTTATCTATTTCCATTTTCTGTAATATCTCTTTTCTTTTATCAATAAAGCCGATCCATTTTTTATTTTATCCCTTCTTTATCTATGCTAATCTTCTATCCTATCTCTTTTCTTTATCTAAATCTATTTTCTATTTTATATCTATTTTATATCTATATTACTCTTCTATCCTATCTTTTTTTCTTTATCTTTTCAATTTTCTATTTTAAATCTTTTCATTATCACTATCTACTCTATATTTTATCTTTTTTATCTAAATTCATCCTTGATTTTATCTATTTACTTATCTATATCAATTTGTTATGTGTAAAAATTAACACTCTTATTCTGTATTTATCCCAATACATCCTTCAATATTTATTTTAATCTCTATCAAATTAATCTCTATCTACAGTATACCATTTTATTTATCTCCTACTCCAACAAATCCTCTTTACATTATCTCCTTATCAGTTTTCAATCTTCCATTTATATTTCTCTATCTACATATCTACCTCCACTATTTATTCACTTTCATCTCTCTATATTTCTCTATCTACATTTCTACTTCTACTATTTATTCACATTCATCTTCGAAAAACATTCAATAGATCCCAATTACACTTTAATTTATCTCCTTTTCTATTACTAATTCCCTTTTTTCTATTTCTCTATCTACATTTCTATTCTCGCCTATTTTCAAATCAAGAAATATTCGTTTGATATCAATTTCAAAGCAATGCTCAGGAAGATCTTTTTGTATTTGACAATTTAGAATATTTAGTCATTAAGGCCAATATCACTTCCCTTATTGCTCCAATGACGCACACACACACACACACACACACACACACACACACACACACACACACACACATATATATATATATTATAAATATATATATATATATATATATATATATATATTATATATATATATATATATATATATATATATATTATATATATATATATATATATATATATATATATATATAACTTTTAAATCTGGGAAAACTGATGTTCCTCAAGGTAATGTTTTATCATCAACTCTTATTATTAATTATGATAATAATAATAATAATAATAATAATAATAATAATAATAATAATAATAATAATAATAATAATAATAATAATAATACATTATCAATGATGACATTTCCTATAATATCCTAAAATCCACTCTTATGCTGGGGACTCCACAACACATCATAATTCTGTCAGTTTTAAAGCCTTCTCTCTCTCAACTTCAAATTGATAATACTTGGAGAATGACCTTGGGAAAACTAACCTATGATCTTTCATATATCTCTGCCAGGGGTAAATTGAACATTATTGTTTTCAAATATTATATATATATATATATATATATATATATATATATATATTATATATATATATATATATATATATATATATATATATATATATATATATATATATATATATATATTATATATATATATATATATATATATATATATATATATATATATATATATATATATATATATATATATATATATATATATATATATATATATATATATATATATATATATATATATATATATATATATATATATATATATATATATATATATTATATATATATATATATATATATATATATATATATATATATATATATATATATATATATATATATATATATATATATATATATATATATATATATATATATATATATATATATATATATATATATATATATATATATATATATATATATATATATATATATATATATATATATATATATATATTATATATATTTATATTATATATTTTTTTATTTTATAATTATATATTAATATATATTATATTATATATATATAATATATATAATAATATAATATAATAATAATAATAATAATAATATATAATAATATATAATAATAATAATAATAATAATATAATAATATATATATAATAATAATATATATGTATAATAATAATAATATAATATATATAAATAATAATATATATATAATAATATAATAATAATAATAATATATAATATTATATATAAATAATAATAATAATAATAATATATATATATAATATATAATAATAATAAATATATATATAATAATAATAAATAATAAAATAATAATAAAAAAATAATATAATATAAAATATAATAATATAAAATATAATAATATAATAATATAATAATAAATAAAATAATAATTAATAATATATTATATATATAATAATAATAATAATAATAAATAAAATAATATAAATAATAATAATAATAATTATTATTATATATAATATTATATTATTATTATTATTATTATATTATTATTATTATTATTATCATGATTATTATTAAAATTACTATTATTATTATTATTATTATTATTATTATTATTATTATTATTATTATTATTATTATTATTATTATTATAATTATTATTATTACAATTATCATTATTATTATTATTATATTATTATTATTATTATTATTATTATTATTATTATTATTATTATTGTTATTATTATTATATTATTATTATTTTTAATATTATTATTATTATTATTATTATCATTATTATTATTTTTTGTTTTTAATATTAAATACTAAAATATATATCAATTATTAAAATTTAATTCTGAAGAAGAAACTTCAAGGACTTAAACAATAATCCTCTTTCCAGCTATTTTAAGTTTTTTATTTTATAAGTAATTAATATAATAATAATAATATATAATAATAATAATAATAATAATAATAATAATAATAATAATAATAATAATAATAATAATAATAATAATAATAATAATAATAATAAAAAAAAATAATAATAATAATAATTAATAATAATAATAATAATAATAATAATAATAATATATAATAATAATAATAATAATAATAATTATAAATATAATAATATAATATAATAATTAATAATAATAAATATAAAAAATAAATAAAATTAATAAAAAAAAATTAATAATAAATAAAAAATAATAACAATAATAATAATAATAATAATAATAATAATAAATAATAATAATAATAATAATAATAATAATAATAATAATAATAATAATAATAATAATAATAATAATTAATATATAAATATAATAATAACAATGAGGATAATCATTATAGAAATAACATTAATAATAAAATCACAATAACACTGATCTTATAATAATTCTGATAATAAAAATAATAATAATAAAAATAATAATGACAGTAATAATACTGATAATAACAATAATACTGATAATAAGATAATAATAATAATAACAATAATATTATAATATAATAATAATAATAATAATAATAATAATAATAATAATAATATAATAATAATAATAATAATAATAATAATAATAATAATAATAATAATAATAATAACAAAAAAATAATAATAATAATAATAATAATAATAAATACTGAATAATAAAATAAAATAAGAATAAGAATAAATACTGATAATAAAAATAATAATAATAATAATAATAATAATAATAATAATAATAATAATAATAATAATAATAATAATAATAATAATAATAATAATAACAATAATAATAATACTAATTATAATAGAAAATAATGAAAACGTTAATAATTGTTATAATAGTAATACATGGTTCACGAGCGACAATGAGTCCAAATGATATCTTGAAGCTCCGCCTACCACATATTCGTTGTCTAAAAGCTCCTCCTACCCCATATTAGTTGTCTTAAAGCTCCGCCTACAACATATTCGTTGTCTTTAAGCTCCTCCTAAAACATATTCGTAGTCTTAAAGCTCCGCCTACAATATATTCGTTGTCTTAAAGCACCGCCTACCACATATTCGTTGTCTTAAAGCTCCGCCTACAACATACTCGTTGTCTTTAAGCTCCTCCTAAAACATATTCGTTGTCTTAAAGCACCGCCTACCCCATATTCGTTGTCTTAAAGCTCCGCCTATCTCATATTCGTTGTCTTAAAGCTTCGCCTATCACATATTCGTTGTCTTAAACCTCCGACTACCACATATTCGTTGTCTTAAAGTTCATCTTAAAACACATAAGTTGTTTGAATTTATAAGAAAAGGAGCACACGTTCCTACATGAATGAAAACTGTGATTCATATTTAATGATCACTTTTATTACATAGAATGCCTTGAGTTTCTCCGATTCCCCCCCCCCCCCCACTAATAACTTTCGAAGGATTCTTTCTGAAAACACATTCCCTCCAATTTCCACCAATATCTAGTAACTTGCCAATGAACTTTTCCTTCTCAACATCCTTTCTCATTTTTATTTCCAGTGAACTTTCCAGTGAACTTACTCTCATGAACACTCTATCTTATCACTCCGAGTCATGGTTATTTTCCAGGGAACCTTTTCTCATGAATACTCTGTCTAAATTCTCCAAGTCATAGCAACTTCTCTCTGAATCTTTCTCAATTTCCTCAAATTCTAGTAACTTGCCAACGAACCATTCCTTACTAACCTTCTTTCTCATTTCTCCAGTTTTCAGTAACTTTCTAAGGAACCTTCTCCCATGAAGATTCCGTCATATCTCTCCATGCCATAGTAACTTCTCACTGAATATTTCCCTCCTTGCATCTTCCCAAGCCATATGGTAACTAGCCAACCAACATCTCCCCAAAATCATTCACTCCTATATCACTATATCTCACTATTTTCCCTAATAACAATAATAATAATAATAATAATATATATATATATATATATATATATATATATATATATATATATATATATATATATATATATATATATATATATATATATATATATATAATATATGCTATTTGTACTAGAATAAATAAATATTGACATGATTTAATACATTCAGTTTTAAAAATTTATAACACAATTAATTTCCTATTGTCAAACTTTTTAAAAATAATCTAGTTCAGGGATTTAATAATAATAATAATAATAATAATAATAATAATAATAATAAATAATAATAATAATAATAATAATAATAATAATAAAAATAATAATTAAAATTATAGTATAATAATAGAAATAATACTCATTAAAATGACAATAATGATTAATAATAATAATAATAATAATAATAATAATAATAATAATTTTAAAAAAAAAAAAAAAGTAGTAATAATAGAAATAATAATAATAATAATAATAATAATAATAATAATAATAATAATAATAATGTGGATCATGATTAATAATAATAACTCATAATAATAATAATAATAATTAATAATAATAATAATAGTAATAATAATAATTATAATAATAATGGGGATCATGATAAATAATAATAATAATTACAGTAATAATAATAGAAATAATAGTCTTAATAATAAAATAATAATAATAATAATTATAATAATAATGAGATCAATAATAATAATAATAATAATAATAATAATAATAATAATAATAATAATAACATTGGAGAATAAATTTCAATTTTTTGTCTATTGAATCAGATTTGACACAGAATTACAGGCAATTTGTTTGGACTGAACACGAATTTTCACTCGATTTTGCCATTTCAGGTCCTCATTTTGAACAATGCTGTTCCCTGACCCATTTCAAGTATTTTATACAATAAATCGCTTCTCAAGTTATTTCCCTGACCCATTTCAAGTATTTTATAGCAATAAATCGCTTTTCAAGTTATTTCCCTGACCCATTTCAAGTATTTTATATCAATAAATTGCTTCTCAAGTTATTTCCCTGACCCATTTCAAGTATTATATCACAATAAATCGCTTTTCAAGTTATTTCCCTGACCCATTTCAAGTATTATATCACAATAAATCGCTTTTCAAGTTATTTCCCTGACCCATTTCATGTATTTTATAGCAATAAATCGCTTCTCATTTTATTTCACAAGGTTATTTTGGTAGCATAGCCTTCGAATTGTGGGGTTCAAGGGGGATATTAGTCTCCATACTCAATTTTTATTATTTTTTAACCCATAATTGAAGCTACACAGATTTTATCTTTTTTCATGCTCTTTCCTGAGGGATTTAGGAAGATGGATCTTTTTTTATATGAGAATTTTGGAGGTTGGAGACCTCCAATGTCCCTTCCTGAAGGCTTCCTAGTATCAAAGGCCTTGGGATTCCTACTTGATGGTTGATTCCTACTGGTTCTTGAAAAGAGATTTACCATCATCATTATATCCTTTCTCTGTCCAACTCTCTGACCCCAGGATTACTCGCTATCTTAATAGGGAATAAATACAATACACTCAAAATAGATACAAACAGAAAATACAAAATAAATACAAAATAAATAAAAGATTAATATAAATATATATAAAAAAACAAAATAAATACAAAACACCTAAAATAGATACAAACAGAAAATATAAAATAATACAAAACATACAAAATTAATATAAATACACATAAAATAAACAAAAATTAATATAAATACACATAAAATGCAAACCAAATACAAATACACATAAAATACAAAACAAATACAAAATGAATATAAATACACATAAAATACAAAATAAATAAATACACATAAATTACAAAACACAAAATTAATATAAATACACATAC
>SEYY01010236.1:0-16861 GCA_009176605.1 Armadillidium nasatum
TGGAAAAAGTGTGTCCTTGAAAGACCTGCAAGATGCCTCTACATCAAGGTACCAACCAGAGAGATACAACCTCAAGAGGAGATTCAAGATATGCCTGAACTTCCTGACTTAGATGAAAGTTTTGATGAAACATCATCTGAATTTAATATTGGTGACTGTTTTTTAGTAAATTTCCAGCAAGGAAAACTTAAACCATACTTCTATGTTGGAAAAGTAATAAGCCAAATTGATGATAAAGTAAAAGTAAAGTTTCTGCGAAAAGCTGAAAGAGGGAAGCATAATGAAAATGAGATCGCTTTTAAAGACCCAGAGAATGTAGATATATATTGACATTGAGAAAGGTCAGATAATGAAGAAAATGATAATAAAGGACATTAGAAGAGGATTTATACTTTTTTAGAAATACCTGCAAAGGACTAACAGTAAGAATAGAAAAGGAAATTCATGAGTGACCCACTTTACCCCATGACTCATTTTACCCCAACGCCATTTTTCAAAAATGCCATTTTTTAAAAAATTTTTAAAAATAGTCAAAGTAGGTTATAGTTTTTTTTTTTTACATTTTTTATGTGTATAAAAGATGGAATTAAATTCGTGAATGGTTATTAAAACATTTCTATAGCACATTATTTTTTTACACCTACTTTTATATGAAAATTTTGAAAAAAGTGACCCATTTTCCCCTGTTAGACGTATATATATATATATATATATATATATATATATATATATATATATATATATATATATATATATATATATATATATATATAATATAATATATATTTTTTTTTTTTTTTTTTTTTTTTTTTTTTTTTTTTTTTTTAATTTCAATATATTAAAAAAATAAAAATAAAATTTTATTATTTTTTTTGCCCCAAAGTAGCTATAAATTTTCGTACGATTCCCTCTGACATTGATAAAGCAAAGTAGCTATAAATTCATATGATTCCCTCTGACACTGATAAAGCAAGCCAGCAGTGTAAAATCAAATGATGTTATACCATTATAGTAGTACAATATATTGTTAAATCATGATAATTATTACTTTATTAATTTTTTTTTTCAGTCTACAAAATAGTTTTCACACTGCAATTAACTTAAAGAAAATATTTCAGATGAAATTTGTCTATTTAATTTCAATATATAAAGAAAAAATAATCATAGGAATTTTTCATTCCATCCACCCATCTCCACTCTGGCCTTCCCCTCCCAGTACCCTCTTCCACTTCGGATCTAAGTACCTTGTCCACCATTGTCTTTGTTCATTCTACACATATGTCCAAACTATTTTAGCATACCCTCCTCCATTTAAATATCTCCCATATTCTTTCATTTCTAATCCTATTAATCTTTCTCAATATACATATCGCTAACAAACTTTTCCTCCACAGAGTATTTATCATACATGTTTCACACCCATTCATTACAGAAGGTAAATATATACATTCAAACATTATCTTTATTTCTTTCAAAATAATTTCTTTCTTCCATATATCTCTCTCTTAGGTCCCCCAATGCTTTCATTCCCTCTCTATTCTTTATTTCTTTTTCCATCCCACCCCTTACCTTCCACCAACATTCCTAGAAATTTGAATTCATCCACCTTTTCAAGTTTCCTTCCCCCTACTTCTATAACTCCCCATCCTTCCCTCCATATCTCATCATCCCTACCTCCAATTCTCATAATTTTACTTTTCACTGGATTGATTTTCAATCTCATGTTTACACATTTCTCCTCAAACTCTCTCATCAATATATATATATATATATATATATATATATATATATATATATATATATATATATATATATATATATATATATATATATATATATATATATATATATATAGTATTCTTGAGGTTAGGCCTATTTGCTAGCCATTAGACATATATTTACCCTTCAAGTCAAGGTTAAACTGCCAAACTAGTTAGATAAACACTGAAAGAGTCAGCATTCACAAGGTTAGGCCTATTTTCTAGCCATTACAGACTTAGGTGGAGATTGTTTCTGAGTTTCATATTTTTTTATGGTGATATTTTATTATAATCATATTTTCCTGCCTATAATTTGCCCTAGGCTCTATGTCATGCAAACGTTCTTGTGTACGTTGTCTCTTTTACGGCAAATTTTTGTATAGGTTAGGCCTTTTTTACGGCAATTTCGGTAGTTTCAGGTTATGATAAGTCGAATTAGGTTCTGCTAGAAAAGTAAGTAATAATAATTGTGTCTATGTCTAGTAATAGTACCTCGTACCTCTGACAACTCTCTTGTTTACATAGGCTTCTCCGATATTTTTGATTTTTTGATATTTTTAACAATCGAAACTCAGAAACAATCTCCACCTTTACCGATCATATACATTTACCCTTCAAGTTAAAGTTTGGTTAAGTCAAACTAGGTTTGCTAGATAAACTAAAAGTAGCATTCATGAATTTGTTAGATCCAATAACTAGTTTGACTTAACCTAAACCTTGATTTGATGGGTAAATGTATGCCTAACAGCCAGTAAGTAAGCCTAACCTTGCAAACACTGGCTCTTTCAACATTTATCTAAAAAAACAATAGTTAAAGGTAACTTATTTGCACACATAAACCAATGCTGTTTTAAATCATCATGTTTTAAAGTTAACATTCTCCAAATTGTCTGTGTACTCTTCTAGTCATGTTTTGAATACCATAACTTGATGGGCCATGTTAGGTACAACAGCTATTCCTTACTGAATAATAACCTTATAGGTGTCAAAGTATACATTCATAATTAAATAGCCCAACAGAAAAAAATCACAAAGAATGAGGCCAGAGGACAACAACATTACAACACGAGATCAGCCGATCTTGAAACTTAAAAATTGCAATGATCTTTGAGCTGCTGTATGTGTCGTAGCCCCATCTCGCTGAAACAACACACTGCTTTCTTCAAGCTCAGGACGTCGAGTTAACCTTAAAAGGTTTTCGAAAATATGAATGTAATGGACAGATGTTAAAGCATAGTAGTGTACTGGACATACATCTATCTTAGATGTGCGAAAGTCTATGAATGTATTAAGAAAATCATACACATATCTTTATAAGATTTGTCTAGAATATTTTCTTTTCATGTATATATTTTTTAACGAACACCAGTAGGCTTGTTTCTAAGAAAAATTTAATAATTGTACAGAATATTCATATATTTATTGAATTTAAAGTATAAAGGTTTTGTAAATTAGGTCGAAAAACTTGAAAGGAGAATGGGCTCTGATTTCGAATTATTTTCTATCTTTGTTTACAATGACATGGGCTTAAATTATTAATTATTTTAAATGACCATTTAATAATTTTTCACATTAGAAAATAAGATTAAACAATTTAGTAATTAATCAAATAACAACGATTATTTAATCATAAAAGGAAATTGAGATTAATAAAAATAAATTTACAAGTAAAAATGTATTTGCATATTTCAAAAATATTTTTTTAAATATGTAAAAGAATTTATTAAAGTTATAAGCTTGTAGAAGAAACGCAAGCTGGTCTATTATTTTCTTCTTTTTCTAACTTGTAGAATGCCGACAGAACGTTTACGGTGAATAGAAATTCTTATGCAAACGAACTTCAAGCTTACGGCTCTAGTACAACTTCTCTATTATTTTTATTGTATTTTGCTAGTCATGTAACGAGGATCCTTGTTTTGGACTACTATCTATGAAGACTGGGATTTAACAACACCATAGTATATTGTACCGTGACAACACCAACCAACCACTTGAACATTACTTTAATGTAAGGTATTGAAGGAGAGAACTACTACAAAAATACAGGAACCCATCTGTAAAATAAAAGGTTTAATAAAATAAATATACAGTACCTGTCAATGTAATTAATGTCTTTGGCTGGATAGCTCAGCGGTAGAGCACCGAGTCTTTTGTCGATCTCAGTCGCAACATGCGGTGGTTCGACCCCTGATGAGGTAAGTATTTCTTTATCCTCTAATTTGTTTAGCTCTATTTACAATTATACAAAATGATTCCACGGTTTATAAAAAGTGGCAATTAAAATAATAACTAATAAGGAGCGGGGAGGAACAGGGTGAAAACCTGGTGATTGTACCTTGACGGAAGATCGGTTGCTTGAAACTGTTCTTTGAAGCGAACTTTTTTGGGTTCGTGGATAGCTCAGCGGTAGAGCAAAGTCTTTGTCGATCTCAGTCGCAAATGCGGTTTCGACCCCTGATGAGTAAGTATTTCTTTATCCTCTAATTTGTTTAGCTCTATTTACAATTATAATGATTCCACGGTTTATAAATGCAATTAAATAATATATATATATATATATATATATATATATATATATATATATATATATATATATATATATATATATATATATATATATATATATATATATATATATATATATATATATATATATATATATATATATATATATATATATATATATATATATCTATATATATATACTATATTATTATATATACTGTATTTTTATATGTGGCTTTTTCTACATATTTCTTACTGTATAAGAGCAATATAACTTTTCAAACGGTGGAATTTCTCTTATGGTATTTTCAAATTGTTATCTTTATTTTAACGATGTTAAATTATGATATTAGAAAAATTGTTTTCTTCTTCCATCTGCATGACGTTATTACATTTGCCTAAATTTCATCAAGCTAATGATCGGGAACATTTATGTCCCAGCTTCTCTGAATTATTTTATGGCAAGCATCAGTGAATTGCTTCCTTTTGGTATTAAAGCTACACTAGATAATTTGTGTTTTTTTTTTTTTTAAATATCATTTTCTTTTAAAAACATCCAAGTAATATTTTATTAATAAAATAAAGAAAAAAACAGGCTTATTATTGAGCATGAATACCATAGACTTTAACTACATAGACAACGCGCCAGATTCAAAAAGTGAGCCAAATTGAACCTTCTTTTCCGAAGCCGGAGGGAAAGGCCCTAGATTAATATTGTGTTCATTATCACGGTACTGAAAAGTGACCGCATAATAGAACAAAATGGGATTTTGTTCAGCTATTAATTGTTCAAATAAATCGACTTTAAATTGTGGAAAGTCATTTTTTTGGTAAGTAATTTAAAAAAATATATATATTTAAAGATGTGCCACCTTATAAAATAAGTTTATTTTGATAACTAAGGTAGGTAATTTACCGAAAAATTAGGTTGACCATTTCGTTTACAGTATTTAAGATTGTAAGTAAATTATGAAAACAATTATTGCACTTTTTGTTGCTCAAAACAGTGAAAAAAAAAATAATGTAGTTTTATACCCAATATTAATTTTTATTAATATTATTCTTAATTAAAACCATAGGTTTTAAGTGAACACTGCATAGATTTCTATCCATTATGCAAGGAATGGTATTGAAGGTTTGGTGTCATTACAACAGAAGAAGATTACATTTTTTATATAAATAAAAAATAAATAGGATGAAGGTTTTTTTTAAATATATAAAAAAAAGAGATTCTGAAGTTAGTCTATGATTATATGTAAACTTTGTTACATATCAACCATATCCAAAAACCCTGCAAGCTCTATTGTTCTATGATCTTGGAAATTTAATAATATTAACTATATACAAATTTACATCAATAATTCAGCATTCAAATGTATTGTGACATCAGGCTTCATTTTTTTTCATTACAATTTTCAAATGAGTGACAATATAAATATGATGAATAATAAAATGATATATGTAGAAATGTAAATTACATTTAGATCTGTATCCTTTTTGTAGTAGTTAATAAAATATAGTTTAAAAGTAATTATAAAAAAGCAAAAGTTATATATGGGCCCTAATATCTACATCATTAAATTTTTAATATATTGTAATTACCGTATATAATCATATGCCATCACTATATATATATATATATATATATATATATATATATATATATATATATATATATATATATATATATATATATATATATATATATATATATATATATATATATATATATATGGTTAGTGATTTTTGTTAATTTTTTTATACATGAATTAAATTAAAAAAATGATTAATTTTTTTTATTGATTTTTTTTTTTTTTTTTTTTTTTTTTTTTTTTTTTTTTTTTTTTTTTTTTTTTTTTTTTTTTTAAATTATAATTTTTTTAAAAAAAGTACAAACTATTTTAAATTTTATATAAAAAGGATAGATAGGACCAATTTGCTGTATTTAAATTTTAAAGAAAACGAGTAGTAAACTGTATTATATTTTTAAAAATATTTTATGGTTTTGTGCTGCTGCTTAAATTTTATTATTAATTAAGAGAAATATTAAAGTTAAAATATTTTTATCCTTAGACTCTCAGCACTTGAAGAAAAATTAAACCTTAATTTCTATAATTAGGAAATAAGTAAATAGAGACAGTTAGAGCTTTGAATAGAATAATATCAAATATAAGTGAATTGGTCTGATTAAATCAAATTCATTCTAATTAAATCAAATATTAAAATAAAAAATTCATCTTGAAGGGGGGAAAAATGATATTGTGGTAGATTGCTGAATCCTGGTAAATTTTAGTCCTAAAGGTTTTTGAGCATATTTATTAGAGATGCTCAAAATTTTATAGTATATATATATATATATATATATATATATATATATATATATATATATATATATATATATATATATATATATATATATATATATATATATATATATATATATATATATATATATATATATATCAAATTGCAAATTTAGGTTTTACTATAAAATGTTGTATGGTTAATTTTTTGTTTTAAAAATGTAATTTTAATTAATTTTCTAATGGTAGGAATTTGATTGTCCTTGAAAGACAAATGTTATTTCTTCCTATCTCTGATTTTCTTATGTTTAGTGAATAATAAATATTTCTAGATGGATGAAAATGTTTTGTACATAAAGAGATTTTGTTTAAATTTTAGTAAGCAGAAATTATAATTTAATTGGTAATTTACCTGAAGAATGCAAATTAAGGGAAAAATTTTAGGGGGGGGGGAAGTTTCTATACTCTAAAATTTACTTATTGCATTCGTGTACTGAGAATACTTAAGAAAATTAATAAAATAAAATTTAAAAAAAAATCCAAAAACTGAGAATTGTGATACTTTCTTTAAAATATGTTCAAAAATTATTTTAAAGTTATGTAGCTCTTAAGGAATTTTTTGACATAACACCTATTACTTAATGAATTGCTATATCTTTTATTCAAGTTAATATTTTAAGTAAATTTAAAAAGAATTTTGAATGTTGTGTAAAATAATGAAAGGGAATTATGGGAATTTTATGCACAATGACTTACAGCCATAATTTAAAACAGCATAATTGTGTCCATAACTGACAATGATGTTGATTGTTGGCAATCATATCAAAATTTTTTTTTTTTTTTACTATTAAAAATAATATAATTTGCAGTATTATTAATGACATTAAAATTCCTATTGAGGATAAAATGTAATAAGGACAGTACTGCAAACTATTCAAAAACCAGTGGCATATCATCTCTATTATTTAATAAAGCAGAAACCTATATAGGATATAAGGTACAAACAAATTTATGATAATTAAGCTAATGAGAAAATAAAACTATAATACTGTAGAGTTTACAGGCATGCTTTCAGATTTTTAAAATATCAAGGGTTAAATTGCATGTATTGTAATAAAATAAACAATTAGAATTGAAAATTTGATTAATTTAAAAACAAATTTTGCCAGAAAATATGTACAATTTTAACTGAATTTCTTCAAAGCTATTTGAGCTCAAAAATGTAATCATACATTTGTTGCAATTTGATTTTTCCTGAATGATATAAAACATATGAACTAGGTAAAATATAACTAAAATATAATTTTTTTTTTTTTTTTTTTTTAATTTAAAAAATCAAAAACAGGAAATGTTTTGTATTTTATGATGAGTGTTGTTCTAGGAGTCTGCCATTTTGGATTCAGAATGTATTAATATATTAAATATATATATGCTACATTCTGAAAGAATAAACTGCCAACCATTCATGTCAGGAAATATAAGGATTTCTACATCTCTATTTCCTAATGGTGAGTGATAGGGTGTTTATGCTTTTATTACTTATTAATTATATCAACAGTAAATTTGCTACTAACTTATTACATACACTAATAGTTTAGTGTATATATATATATATATATATATATATATATATATATATATATATATATATATATATATATATATATATATATATATATATATATATATATATATATATATATATATATATATATATATATATATATATATATATATATATATATATACTCAGGTAGGCAAATTGCAGAGACATCATTTTTTTTACTAGAGTTGAAGATATTTATTGAAGAGGTAAATTAATTGTAGGAATCATATCAAAGAAATGATGAAGGACAAGTTAATAATAGCAAGTAAGTAGCTGCTCAGCCACAATGAGGCTGCAGCAAAATGGCTGAAACCCTCTTTTATTATATTTATGCATATTAGTGTTGTGTAAATATAATAAATAGTAATACTTTGTTGATAAATATGCTTCTTTGGATAAGTTGCATAATTATTTCCAAAGGGGGACTGAGGAATATATATATATATATATATATATATATATATATATATATATATATATATATATATATATATATATATATATATATATATATATATATATATATATATATATATATATATATATATATATATATATATGCAAGCTAAGAAATTGATTGTTTATAAAAAAAAATTGGTTATTTTATCATATTCAAAATATTGTGAGAAGAGAACCACTGATCAAAACCTTTTGATTTTTTCAGTGAAACTAAAGTGACAGGGCAGTATTTTCATTTAAGAATTGAAGACATTTGTTCACCCTTGTTTTGAATGAGCCTGAAAATAAAATTTTACTGCAACAGGCATTTGCTAGTATAACAAGATTGTTGTTTGTGATAACATGCTTTTACAGTCATATTTAATTTGTATTTATTTATAACATTTAAAAAATTCAGATCATTTGGTCAAAAAATAAAAAGGTTCTGACAGTTTTGATAATTACAAGAACTTTTTCAAAAATTTCTCAAAAAATTTTTTTTTTTTTTTTTACAATTCCATCATCTTCAAAAGACTAATTCATAAATTGCTTGGTACCTTTTTTTATTTTTTCAGAGTACTTAGAAAGATGATGAGGTAAAATTTTCAATTCTGGAATATTTTTTTTATTGAATTAGCCTTTCAAGTTTTTTCTACATTTTGTTTCCCCACCCCTACACCCCTGGAAAACTGAAAAAGCCCAATAGCTCCCAAAAACCATTATATATATATATATATATATATATATATATATATATATATATATATATATATATATATATATATATATATATATATATATATATATATATATATATATATATATATATATATATATATATATATATATATATATATATATATATATATATATATATATATATATATATATATATATATATATATATATATATATATATATATATATATCAGACTAAGAAAGAGAAGGCACATAAGTGTTTGAAACCAAAGTTAAGGAACTACCAACAAAACAGGGTCAAAAGATTCGTAATCAACCAGGAAAATCTGAACTACCAATCCTCTGTCTGGCGTAATGAACCAACATCAGAATCGGCTAATTATTAGGTGATTTTATGTTCAATGTATATTTTTTTTAATAATCTGATGAAGCATGTTAACTGTAATTTAGTATAAAACCTCAAGAGGGGTTAAATGACTTAGAGTAACTCACTTGCAGTTCCTCTCCGCATTGCTTAAGCACCACTAAATCTATGTAGTTATGGAGATATTCATCATTATTATTATTTTTTATGCATATTCTAAAATATCACTTAACAGTGATTGTCAGATTTGTTATGAAAAGAAAATTCTAAATTATATTTAGTACTCTATTTCAGTTTTATAATTTAGAAAGCTTTATTTCTTTACTGAGTAACAGATGTAGAAACCTGATCCTTTATTTTAATGATTTTTAATAATAGAAACTCAAACTGGCTTCTGATACCCATGTATATGCTCAAAATCTCGAACCAAAAATTAAATTGGGAAGGGTTAAAGGTTAGGTAGAGGAGGATGTAAATGTTACATTTTGAGTGTATGTAAATGTGAAATAATTTCAATTTGATTTTTTTAAATTACAGGTAAAATTGCAATTCGTTATCGGACTCTTTAATCTACAGAAGAGAGACTTTCCATTTTGGTAGTAAGTTCAGAACGAAGCATGTCGAGTGGTAGAATCAGAAAATGAAAGTCGTCTCAAATACTTAGTATTTCCGTCGCTAACAGTTTTCCCTTGAGAGTTGGTAGATTTTAATTAGTTTCTGTAAGTGACAGGTATTTTAATTTTCCTATTAAGGTGTTTAACTGCATATTTTTATGAACCGAAAATCGTGCCAACTTCAATTCGAATCAAATATTTTATAAATTACCCAAATATTGTGAAATTTACTGACTACTAAAATTATTTTTATTTAAATATTATTTGAATATTCATGAGATATATTTATTCTTTAAAGTCTTGAGTTTATATTTCACTTGCTTCATTTAGCTTTCATCTTTTCCCATTTATTCATACATTAATATGTGAAATCAACAGGATTAATGATAGTTTTTATCGGAAGTCAGAGAAAATTGGGAATGTAAATAATGTAAATTTTTACATTCATAACTTTTAATTAAACTACATTATAATTAAATAATTAATTAAATAAATAATTAAAATTATTACAAATGTGGTATCAACTTCAGTACAATAAAAAATATCCAAATATATTTGATTGTCTTTCCTTTGTTAGATTAATTTTTTTTTTTTTTCAGTTACACTTTCAAAATCTTAAAAATAGTTTCTTTAAATGAAGCCGAATTTAAATTTTATTGCTGAAATAAAAATAATTTGAAAAGATTTTTAAGTGTTTTTGTCATGAAAATCAGACTATGTATTATTATTAAGTAATAATTAACTATTAAACGTAAGTGTGTTATTCTCCTCCTAGAGTTTATATTTTTTTTTTGTTATGATAGTCTTCGTTTAAACTAGTATTAAGTTAACTGCTTCAGCAGAACTGTAATTGTAATCAATATGCTATAAGCAGGGCTTGGATTGCAAATAACAAATCTGATAAAATTTGAAGTTGTAAATTTTTTTTTTTTTTTTTTTTTTTGACATGATCTGGTAAGTTTTAGACAAAAATGGTTAGAGTGTGAAGGTGTCGTAAAATAAATAAAATACCGACTTGAAAAGTTGAGAAACACTAAGTTATGACCTTTTAAAACGCTAGACTGATGCATTATTAATCTAGTTTATATCGTTGGGCTAATAAGAAAGTCTACATTCATCGGTGAAATTTTAGGTTCATTTTAATAGAAAATGTTTTAATTATTACACAAATGTATCAGTCTTGTTCTTCTGTAAGGAATGTAATGGGATTGTCGATTCGACAATATATATATATATATATATATATATATATATATATATATATATATATATATATATATATATATATATATATATATATATATATATATATATATATATATATATATATATATATATATATATATATATATATATATATATATATATATATATATATATATATATATATATATATATATATATATACCCTCTAGGGCGAAAATTGAACGCTAACATGCGCCGTTACACAACGTTTGAAGGTGTGCAAGTTAAGTTGAGAAAACAAAGTAATTTGTTCCTCGTATTACCAGTTGAGTACATATAAAATTGAGCTCAGTCGTTAAGTCTGGGAATAGAGAAAATATAATAGTGGGTGGAAAGACGTGTGGTACGAGATCTCAGTGGAGAAAGTGTGTGACTGGAGAGTTAAGAAGTGAAATTTATGTTGTAATTGCGATAGTATAGAGATAGTGACGCAACAGTTTGACCGGCAGAGAGTGGTAAAACTTAGAGTGAAACAGTTGATAAGATGAATACCAGATTACTCATTAATTTAATGAGAAGTGTGAGTTCTACCACCTCGGAGTGTGAGACATTCTACATAGAAAGATGAATAACACTTATAAAGAATGAGCAATTTCTAAAGAGTTAGAGAACACCCAACATTTTAGAAATTTGTTTAGAAAGAGAAGTGTAATGTGAACTTTCCAAGAAAGATATCGAGAAAAGATTCCAAGAATATTAGGATATATGAAGGTTTGAGTTGTAGTTTTGTGAAGATGTCGTCGAGTAGAAAGATAAGAGGAAGTAAGTTTTTGTGGGTATTGAATAGAACCAGGTTTTCCTTATTCTAATTAGGAAATAAAAAGTATTAAGTCAAATATTAGTGACCCTTCGGTCACCCTTGTAGCATTAATTAATAGGACGTGTTTATCTTTCAAAATAGAAAGATTAATAAAGGGGTGGAGTCATAGGCGTAGTAGTGGATAGGTGATGAGGTCACTAATAAAAACTAGGAAAAAATTGGTTCACCGAAATGTTAAAAAACAGAGTACCAAAGAGTCAGAGAGAAAAAATATCGTCCCTTTCTAAAGCATTTTGACAATCTGAGATAAGATTAAAAGAATTAAAATGTGTTCAAATCTTCCTGTTGAAGATAAATATGAAAATTTTCGAAAGAACAGAAGATAAATAAATAAAACGACAGTTAGAAGGTTAGAAAGGGTACCCATTTTTCTCAACAGGCTGAATGAATGAGCGTTTCCATCAGAAAAAGAAGGTTGTAATAGAAAGACAAAGACGAAATGCTTTATCAAGTTTATATATATATATATATATATATATATATATATATATATATATATATATATATATATATATATATATATATATATATATATATATATATATATATATATATATATATATATATATATATATATATATATATATATATATATATATATATATATATATATATATATATATATATATATATATATATATATATATATATATATATATATATATATATATTATATATATATATATATATATATATATATATATATATATATATATATATATATATATATATATATATATATATATATATATATATATATATATATATATATATATATATATATATATATATATATATATATATATAGTATGTTTTTATATTTTATTTGTGCATTTTAATTTATTTTCTCGAGTTACTCAATTATAATTTTATGTTCATATTTATTTAATTAAAAAATGACGCCCTAAATGGCATAAAATTAGCGTTGCTTTTTTATATAAATTTCAGAATATTTTAAAGTTTTATAGTCTATTTTACCATTTAGAAAAGTAAATAAAACTACTGTGAATACGTTAAAAATAAAATCAATGCAAATTTCTTTATAAATACGGAAATAAACATTAACAAAAATTCAATTCCCTATGTTTTGTATGTTAAAATTTCGGTTTAGGTGCCCTTCAATTTTTCTTGCGAATCTGGCAATTATTCTAGCAACTTTTACTTCAATTTTGCTCGTTGAAAATTACATAGCTTCAATGGGAATGCGCCGTCTATGTAGTTAAAGTCTATGGATTTGTCTGAAAGTACCAAGAGGGCAAAATAAAACTAAACACATAAAACTAAAAAATGCTTATTTATCAGTATATAGGCAATAGACACCCTCTTCCTGAGTTATTTGTTTGACAAAAGTGTTAAGCTATTTACTATTCATCCACAATCTTAAAAATTTATATAATAATATATATATATTTTTTTTTTTTTTTTTTTTTTTTTTTTTTTTTTTTTTTTTTTTATAGGCCTTTGTATTTTAATGATTTGCACAGTAGAACAGTTCTACCAAATTTTCCTAAAATATCAAATTTTTATGTCATCTGATTCATATTTAACGACAGCTGAGTTCTCAAAAATGTTATTTTCAAATTTAAAAAAAAAAAAAAAATATTATTGAGAAAATGTATTTGAAAAATATGTATGGTTTCTCTCTTACCTGACTTTTTTTATCACCATCATTCATAGGCAGAGCCCTATTCAAGGAGTTAGGTTCTTAGCCAGGGAAATTGGTATATATATTATTTCTGACCAAGTTGTTAAGTTGCACAGATTATTTTGGTATTTGAATAAGGAAAACCTGCTCCAGTACAGTCCAATCAAGTATATTTTTGATCACTGGTGGGTGTGGTTTTGAATCCTTGATAAGCAGAACTCTGTAGGAGCAATTTAGAGAGAATGTGATATTATATATGTTGGAATAGCGTGGAATGTTGTAAGTGTTGGCTATATTTTAAAGCGATATGTGAGTATTGAGATTAGCATAATAATATACCTTGCCATAGTGACCGAGAACTTCTGCAATATAAAAAGGTTGAGTAGAGAGATATAAGCCAATTTTTGTAAATTAATTGGCAGAAAATTGACAATGACGATTGAGGAAAATATGCAGATAATGACGATTAATCATGCCTTATAAATATATATATATATATATATATATATATATATATATATATATATATATATATATATATATATATATATATATATATATATATATATATATATATTTTTATTTCTTTCAGCAGAAATATAAAAAATTTATAAATTTTAGTTTTCTGATATTACTTTTAAAAAATGGGTGACATTGGGACATGGTTTAGTACACTACCAACAATGACAAAATATTGGTTTGGAGGAACCATTGCAGTCTCACTTATGGGAAGATTTGGATTGCTCAACCCACATTGGTTGATATTACACTATGGCTTCATATATAATTTTCATGTGAGTAAATGTATCATATATTATATTGCCTTTAAATACTATATTCTTTAATAGCTAGATTAACTTCATTTATAAAAGCTAAAGCTTAAAATAAGATTAACTCACTCTCATTTATACAAAAATAATTCTTAAGCCTAAAAAAATTTAACATATATATAATATATATATATATATATATATATATATAATATATATATATATATATATTATATATATATAATATATATATATATATATATATATTATATATATATATATATATAGGTGTACTGTATCCAGGATCTGATTCCAGATCCTTCCATATTGCTTGAAGATTCATATTTGGTTATATCCAATATGGATTCCCTGCCAAATCCCGCCAGAACTTTTTTCTTTGCAATAATTATTCAGGATACATTTCATCTCTTGTTTATAATTATATAGTGTCTAGGCTATTCTATTTCTATTTTGAAATGTGAGATGGCTTGACAATTAGGCTAACAGTCAGAGATATTTTTATTTATTTATTTTTATATTGGCTGTTCAGAAGGAGTGTTTCACCTGTTTTTCATATTTTGCAATAACATAGGGAACTGCTTCTTAAGAATTTCTCCTTCCCTCTATCAGGCGGGTAAGGTTTACTTGGTACATGTAGAGTTTGTGATAATATATTGAGGAGACTTTAACAGCTGGGTGGTATGGATTTGATCAACATAAATAATGTGTTCTCACTTGCAATTTGAACAGTTTCATATTTTATCATATTTAAAAATTTTGTTATGGAAAGTGTTCCTATTTTTATGCAAGTATCATTTACATCTTTTTTTTGTATAATATTTGTGATAAATTTGTTATATAATGAAATAGCCGAGTTTCTAACAATAACTTGATAGTTTTTTTTTTTAAATAAGTTGGATAATTCTTCCATTTTTAGCAAAGATCTGCAGCAATTTACTCTTCCTTCTCTGCTAGTATTCTCCAAATGTTTTAATATTCACCACAAAAATAGATTCCTTTAAGGTTAAGTTCTCAGTAAACTGATGAAGACATTTTAAAATATATATATATATATATAATATATATATATATATATATATATATATATATATATATATATATATATATATATATATATATATATATATATATATATATATATATATATATATATATATATATATATATATATATATATATATATATATATATATTATATTATATTTTTTTCTAATATAAAATTTTTTTTTGAAAAACAGATTTGGCGTCCAGTTACTGCCTTATTCTATTATCCAATTAATCCAGCAACAGGGTTTCACTTCCTAATTAACTTGTATTTCCTATATAACTATTCTCTCCGGTTAGAAACAGGTAATATATATATATATATATATATATATATATATATATATATATATATATATATATATATATATATATATATATATATATATATATATATATATATATATATAATAATAGGAAATAAAATTTTACTATGCCTTTCTCTCACTGATATTCAAGAATCAATGATGGTTATAAGGATTACGAGAATACTGTAGAAAAAGAGAAAACTGACATAGAACTTCGTTAATGTAATTATGATTATTTTTCGAAAGGCTTCGTTAAACTTATGTAAATTCTTAAACTAGAAATTTCAGTCTTTCAAGAGACTAGTCAATCTTTTTTATGATGTTGAAAAAAGAGGTATACTCCTAGCAGTTCCTTCTAATGAACGAAAAAGTAGGGATCTGTAAGTCATAAAAACACTTTCCGAAATACAGAAAAGAAAAAGGTAAAAATAATTATAAATGCTCGGTGCTTTAATGTCTAAAGCGTGCACAACAATGTTCTGCAAGCCTTTATTGCAGTTTTTTTTTTTTTTTTTTTTTTTTTTTTTTTTTTTTTTTTTTTTTTTTTTTTGTAATTTAGATCATACCAATTGTTAACAAAAGGATATGAGCATAAGATGTTACATTGGCATGTGAAAGACTGTTCCATGAATAAAAATATTTATTTTACTTATGTTTTAAATAAATATTAAGAATATTATCAGATAAATTAAGCCACCAGTGAAGGAAATTTTATATAA
>SEYY01010237.1:0-17500 GCA_009176605.1 Armadillidium nasatum
AAAAAAAAAAAAAAAAAAAAAAAAAAAAAAAAAAAAAAAAAAAATGAAATCTAATTCTATCAAAAAACCAGACGTGAGAGAAAAATCAATAATTACATTTAAGAAATAAACATCTCAAACTATTCAAATACATAAATAACACAAAGCTTAATGAAAGCTATTTTCTGATCAATTACAAGAACTTATATAAAATAAAAAGAACTACGAAGGTGGAAAATATTAATGTGATGAAATCATACCTGTTGGGGTATCAAATGCTGGTAGAAGTCGTGTTGCTGCATCAACAGCTAAACCCAAAAGAGGACCCGAGCAAGGCCAACCTTCTCCAACAGGTACACCCATTCTGTTTATATATATATATATAAATATATATATATATTATATATATATATATATATATATATATATATATATATATTATATATATATATATATAATATATATATATATATATAATATCTTTCCAATCTCAATCCAACCTTAATTTAATCCATCATTTTTTAATTTACTAATCCAAATTTCATCCAATCCGGCTAGTTTTTGGATTTCTAGAACCTGAATCCAAATCCACATAATTTTACAATTTTTCAAATCCAAATTCTAATATTGAACTTACAAATCCAAATTCGAATCGACTTGCTTGAATATTTCAAATCAAAGTAATATTGAATTCTACAAGCTTACAAGAAATATATATATATAATTGTATATATTATATATATTATATATATCTATAATATTATAAATATATATATATATATATATAGGTAGACCACTCGGGCCGCTTCCCGTGGTGCTCTCGCAGCAGAGAAATTAGAATGCCCCACAAGCATGCACCTTCAACATATCTGCTGCAAAAGAGATATAGATATATTCAGAACCTACCCCGGAAAGGTCTTCCCTGTTCCCCCGGAAATCCCAAACTCTCTCACACTCAATTTACCAACTTACTCCACCTTTTTTCATTCACGGCAGAGGTAACAACTCGGCATCACCTCCCTCCTACTGCAGCAAGCCCTGACATTCACCCAAACCCTGGTCTAATCAGATTCCTTTTCCCATATGCCCAAATAAATTAAAAACAATCAATCTTCTATCAAATACAAACTGAACAAATGGATCCACAAAAACAAATCTCCCATTCAAAACATACCTTTCAAAACCACACATGGAATTGCTCAATCTAAACCCCCCACAACGTCAGCTAACAAATCAAAACAAAGCAAAAACAAATCAAAATTTACAGATAAATATTAATGGCCTAACAAAAAACATTCATAAATACAAAATTCTCTCCAAACATAATAATATTACATACTCTGATCCAGAGTCTCACTCTCCAGCTAACACCCCAAAACTCCTTTCTATGATAAAAACAATATAATACCACAATACAACTACTGACGTAACAAACTAATAAACGATCCATTCTAACATACAATCTTTCAAAATCATAGTCAACAACACCACACACACACATATAAACATTTACATCCCCCATCTACATCAGTATACTTCAAACAATTATAAACCAAATCTAGCACCTCTGAACGTAATCACCAACCTAATCATAGGAGAGGCGACTTCAACGCCCACCACACACCATGGTACCAAGACTACCCAACAAACCCCAGAGGAACCATCTAGACACACTAAACATAAAACATTTTAAACTACAAAAACCACCCACTCGACTTCCCCAACATCCAATCAATCTCTATCAGCTCCTGACGTAACCTTCTCATCACCATCCCTCATACAAACCTCACTTAAAACAGAATACACCTCACAACCTATCATATCCCCATAATAATCACATACACAGTCGGTGAGCACATACACCCCAAGAAAACAGAACATTTTATTTTCTGAAGAAAACAACAACATTCACAAAATACAAAAAACTGGACAAAATTCATACACCACATACAAACACATTTAATCCAACAAGAAATAACCAACACACATTCTCTACATTCAGCCATCAACTCCTTCAGCAAAATAATACACAAAGCGTCCAATTTATACATACCCAAGGGCTACAGGAAACCCTACAACCCCTCGCTTACACCAGAAATCTGCAACCTTATAAAGGAAAGAAACCAACTCCAACAACATAGATCACACTCAGCAGACATCATCATACAACTAAACACCCTAAATGAACAAATCTCAGCACTAATCTCAATTCATAAAACAAACAAATTTAAAGAATACCTACAAAACAACCTAGCAAACCCCAAGAATAAAAGAGTATGTCAAGTAATGAAACTACTACACAACTCCCAAAACAACCCTCTAACACAACAACACAACAAAACTCTTCCTTCACCCAAATAACACTGCAATATCCTCTCCCAGTATTACTCGAACATCTCCTATAAACTCACCTACAAAGACAATAGGAAAATAATACGACAGCTCAAACACGCACACTTCTCTAATCAGGACATTATGCAGGGAATCAAAACGCTAAAAAACTCCCCAGCGACAGGCCCAGATAGCATCTTAAATTTACATCTAAAACACTTAGGACCCATAGCCACGACATACTTAACTCAAATATACAACAAATCTTTGACATACAACTTTATCCCAGCAATATGGAAGAAGGCGATAATTACCCACAAACTAAAACCAGGAAAGACCCAAACCTCCAATCTTCATACCGCCCAATCTCCCTATCATCCACAATATGCAAACTCTTAGAAAAACTCATTCAGTCAAAAATCCAACCACTCATGCAAACCCACAATTTCAACACGGATTCAGGAAATCCCACTCAAACACCACGGCCATCACCACTATCTCGCAAAACATAATAAATGGCCTGAAAGAAAAAACCATCCCACAGGACCATACTCATTGCCATCGATATCAACAAAGCATTTGATACAGTTCCCAGACATAACCTAATACAAAAAATCCTACACTCACCTATACCCAAGACAATTAAAAAATGAAATTTTCCAACTTTCTCTTCGATCGTACAGCTCAAGTCTCCAACAAAACCATTTTTCAAAAACAGTAAAACTAAAAAAAAAACGGTGTCCCACAGGGAGCCATCTTATCCCTTCTACTATTTAACCTGTCACAGCAGACCTACCCACTCCACATACACCAGACATAAAACTAATAACATATGACGACGACATATCCATCACAATACAAAACCCCTCCCTCCATACCACACTCACTCAATCATACTCCACCTGAACTTGGCTAAATCAAAACAGTAGACAGCTTCCCCGAAAATTCAATTACTCTTATTCTAACGACAGACCCCATCTTCCCTTAACCACGAATGTAAAACTAAATAATATCCTCATTCTTTTAAATAAATTTTCAAAGATCCTAGGCCTCACATATGCCACACACTTCACCTTCTCAAAACAAATCCAAACAATAACCAACCCTGCAAACAGGAAATTTAACATCATTCGAACACTGTCACAAAACAATTTCAGTAATGAACTAACCACCCTCCCCATCCATAGCATACAAACAGTTCATCAGACCTACACTTAATTACGCATCTCCAGCCTGGTACCCAACTACTTCACCCTCAAACACAGAGAAATGATAAAAAGAAACAAAATACCGCTCTTCGAAATATCACAGGTTGCACTAGAACCACTCAATTCAGCATTTAAACGAAGAAACAAAAATTCTCCCGCTCCGAACTCACCTCGACATGATAGGAACCCAATTTTACACAAACACACTAGACATATCATACCCTTGTCACTATAACCTACAAGACCACAAAAGACACCGTCTAAAATTACCTTCATCTTCCCCTGCCCCATACTACAGTAAAATATTCAGAACCATTCCACCTACTGCAACAACACACCACTAATCAAACAAATACAACATACACACCATCATAACACTTAATTATCTCGACACCAGCCAACCAAATCATCTTCTCAACGAACAACCGCCCGACATAGCAAATACACAAAAAAACATTACCACGCAAAACCAAAATCACCCTATCCAGATTTAAGGTTATGCCACCACCCTAACCTACAAGCGTTCAAACATAGATTCAATTTACAAAATACACTATCCCCAATATGTCAAAGATGTATGCAAGAACCTGACACAACAGAACATCTCCTTCTGAGATGCCCCTCCCTCATACAACACAGAACCCTCCATCACATCACCTCTCTTGGATACAAAGAAGGTGAACCAAACTGAATAGCAATTATGTCAAACGAATACAAGTATTTTAGCTTCCTTTTTTTTTGAATATTGAATTTACTTTTAAACTCCAAGTATGTAGTCTTTCCATAGTAAAAAATGTTCATTAAAAATTTATAATTATACAATCAGACTGATATTTCAAACTATATTTCAAATACCACCACAACTGTTTCTCAAAAAGTCATCATTAATAATAATAATTTTTTATTATATTTACATAAAATTATCGGTCCTATATCCTTAATAAAAATATAATAATAAATTATATTTATTTTAGTTACTCCTTAACACTAATTGACGCCCTGGATACCTTAGCAGTTATGGAGAACCATACAGAGTTTCAAAGGGTTTATAATTTGATCGCAGAACGGAAAAACTTTGAAGCTGATATTAATGTGTCTGTGTTTGAAACCAACATTAGGATCGTCGGTGGTCTTCTAAGTGGACATTTATTGGCTAGGAGGTTTGGATTACTTGCCCTATTTTTATTGAAATATAGACTCTAGTTGGAATATTTTTTTATTTAAAATTTGATATATAGATAAAATTTATTATTATTATTATTAATGATGACTTTTTGAGAAACAGTTGTGGTGGTATTTGAAATATAGTTTGAAATATCAGTCTGATTGTATAATTATAAATTTTTAATGAACATTTTTTACTATGGAAAGACTACATACTTGGAGTTTAAAAGTAAATTCAATATTCAAAAAAAAAGGAAGCTAAAATACTTGTATTCGTTTGACATAATTGCTATTCAGTTTGGTTCACCTTCTTTGTATCCAAGAGAGGTGATGTGATGGAGGGTTCTGTGTTGTGTAAGGAGGGCATCTCGAAGGAGGTTCTGTTGTGTCTGGTTCTTGCATACATCTTTGACATATTGGGGGATTGTGTATTTGTATATGAATGTTTGTACCTGGTTAGGGTGCCTGACCTTAATCTGGATAGGGAATTTGGTTTTGCGTGGTAATTGTTTTGTGTATTTGCATGCGGGGGTTGTTCGTTGAGAAATGATTTGGTTGGCGGGTGTTGAGATAATTTTGTGGTGTGTTGTGTTGTGTTTGATTAGTGGTGTGTTGCAGTAGGTGGAATGGTTCTGAATATGTTACTGTAGTATGGGGCAGGGGATGATGAAGGTAATTTTAGACGGTGTCTTGTGTGGTCTTGTAGGGTATAGTGACAGGGTGTGATATGTCTAGGGTTTTGTGTAGAATTGGGTTCCTATCATGTCTAGGTGAACGTTGGGAGAATTTTTGTTTCTTCGTGTAAATGCTGAATTGGAGTGGTTCTAGTGCAACCTGTGATAATTCGAAGAGCAGTATTTTGTTTTTTTTTGTAACTTCTCTTGTTTGAGGTGGGTGGCAGGGTACCAGGCTGGAGATGCGTAATTAAGTGTAGGTCTGATTAACTGTTTGTATGCTATGATGAGGGTGGTTAGTTCGTTACTGAAATTGTTATGTGACAGTGTTCGAATGATGTTTAGTTTCCTGTTTGCAGTGTTGGTTATGTGTGTTTGAGAAGGTGAAGTGTGTGTCATTGTGAGGCCTGGATCTTTGGAATTTTTTTAAAGGAATGAGGGTATTATTTAGTTTTACTTGGTGGTAGAGGGAAGATTGGTGTCTGTCGGTAGTAATAAGAGTAATTGAGATTTTTCGGGGGAAGCTGTCATTCTGTTTGATTTTAGCCAAGTTTCCAGTTGTTGGATGTATGATTGAGTGAGTGTGGTGGCCGTGGGTATGGAGGGGGTTTGTATTGTGATGGATATGTCGTCGGCATATGTTATTAGTTTTATGTCTGGTGTTTGTGGGTGGGTTGGTCTGCTGTGTACAGGTTATATAATAGAGGGGATAGGATGGCTCCCTGTGGGACACCTTTCTTAGTTTTACTGTTTTTGTTGGAGATTTGAGCTGTACGATCGGAAAGGAAGTTGGAAATTCATTTTTATAATTGTTGGGATGGGTGAATGTAGGATTTTTTGTATGAGGTTATGTTTGGGACTGTATCAAATGCTTTGTTGATGTCGATGGCAATGAGTATGGTCCTGTGGGATGGTTTTTTGTTCAGGCCATTTATTATGTTTTGCGAGATAGTGGTGAGGGCCGTGGTGGTTGATGGATTTCTTGAATCGTGTTGAAATTGTGGGGTTTGCATGAGTGGTTGGATTTTTGAATGAATGAGTTTTTCTAAGACTTTACATAGTGTAGATAGGAGGGAGATCGGGCGGTATGAAGATGGGAGGTTTGGGTCTTTCCTGGGTTTTAGTTTGGGGGTAATTATTGCCTTCTTCCATATTGCGGGGATGTAGTTGTATATGTATGATTTGTTGTATATTTGCGTTAAGTATGTTGTGGCTATGGGTCCTAAGTGTTTTAGGTGTAAATTTGAGATGTTATCTGGGCCTGTGGCTGGGGAATTTTTGAGTGGTTTGATTCCCTGGGTAGTGTCCTGGTGAGAGAAGGGGGGGTTTGGATTGTGTTCTAAGTGTGTGTGTTTGAGCTGTCGGATTATTTTCCTATTGTCTTTGTGGGTGGGTTTATAGGAGATGTTCGAGTAGTGCTGGGCGAGGATATTGCAGTGTTGTTTTGGTGAAGGAGAGTGTTTTTTTTAAGGCTTGTTTAGTGTTGGGTTGTTTTGGGAGTGTGTAGTCGTTTGATTACCTGCCATGTTCTTTTATCGTTGGGGTTTGTTAGGTTGTTTTGTAGGTATTCTTTGAATCTGTTTGTTTTGTGATTTGATATTAGTGCTGAGATTTGTTCATTTAGGGTGTTTAGTTGTATGGTGATGTCTGCTGTGTGTGATCTATGTTGTTGGAGTTGGTTTCTTTCCTTTATAAGGTTGCAGATTTCTGGTGTAAGCGAGGGGTTGTAGGGTTTCCTGTAGCCCTTGGGTATGTATAAATTGGACGCTTTGTGTATTATTTTGCTGAAGGAGTTGATGGCTGAATGTAGAGAATGTGTGTTGGTTATTTCTTGTTGCAGTTAAATGTGTTTCTATGTGGTGAGTGAAGCTTGTCCAGTTTGCTTTTTTGTAGTTTGTGAATGTTGTTGTTTTCTTCAGAAAATAAAATGTTCTGTTTTCTTGGGGTGTATGTGCTCACCGACTGTGTATGTGATTATTATGGGATATGATCGGTTGTGAGGTCTATTTCTGTTTTCCATGTGAGGTTTGTATGGAGGGATGGTGATGAGAAGGTTATGTCAGGAGCTGATGGAGATTGATTGGCTTGTTTGGGAAGTCGAGTGGGTTGGTTTTTGTAGTTTAAAATGTTTAATGTTTCCAGTGTGTCTAGGATGTGTGTTCCTCTGGGGTCTGTTGGGTAGTCTTGGTACCATGCTGTGTGGTGGGCGTTGAAGTCGCCTCCTATGATTAGGTTGGTGATTGTGTTCAGAGGTGCTAGATTTGGTTTATAATTGTTTGGACAGTATACTGATGTAGGATGGGGGATGTAAATGTTTATTATGGTGTGTGTGGTGTTGTTGACTATGATTTTGAAAGATTGTATGTTCAGAATGGGATCGTTTATTAAGTTTTAATGTCAGTAGTTGTATTGTGGTACATTATATTGTTTTTTATCCATAGAAAGGAGCTTTAGGGGTGTTAGCTGGAGAGTGAGCTTCTTGGATCAGAGCTATGTCAATATTATTATGTTTGGAGAGGAATGTTTGTATTTCTGAATGTTTTTTGTGTAGGCCATTAATGTTTATCTGTAGAATTTTGATTTGTGTCTTGTTTTGGTTTTTATTTGTTACGGCTGACGTTGTTGGGGGATTGCAGATTGTGCAAGTCCATGTGTGGTTTTGACAAGGTAGTGTTTTGAATGGGGAGCATTTGTTTTTGTGGATCCATTTGTTGCAGTTTGTACATTTGATAGAAGGTTGATTATTTTTAATTTGTTTGGTGCATATGGGACAAAGGTATATGATTGAGCCAGGGTTTGGGTGAATGTCTCCGGCTTGCTGCAGTAGGAGGGAGGTGACTGCCGAATTGTTACCTCTGCGTGAATGAAGAAAGGTGGAGTAAGGTTGGTAAATAGAGTGTGAGAGAGTTTGGCCATTTTGGCCGGCGGAACAGGGAAGACCTTTCCGCGGGTAGGGAATATTTCTTATACTCTCTTTTGCAGCTGATATGTTGCAAGGGTTGCTCCCCCGCTTGTGGGGCACCTTCGTAACTTTCTCTGCTGTCGAGAGCACCACGTGAAGGCGGCCAGAGTCGCTCCCTATATATATATATATATATATATATATATATATAATATATATATATATATATATTATATATATATATATATATATATATATATATATATATATATATATTGTCAAGCTTGTAGAATTCAATATTACTTTGATTTGAAATATTCAAGCAAGTCGATTCGAATTTGGATTTGTAAGTTCAATATTAGAATTTGGATTTGAAAAATTGTAAAATTATGTGGATTTGGATTCAGGTTCTAGAAATCCAAAAACTAGCCGGATTTGGATGAAATTTGGATTCAGTAAATTAAAAAATGACTGGATTCAAATTCAAAGGTTCCGGATTGAGACTTGGACTCGCCTATCACTGATATATATATATATATATATATATATATATATATATATATATATATATATATATATATATATATATATATATATTAATATATATATATATATATATATATATATATATATATATAATATATATAAACAGAATGGGTGTACCTGTTGGAGAAGGTTGGCCTTGCTCGGGTCCTCTTTTGGGTTTAGCTGTTGATGCAGCAACACGACTTCTACCAGCATTTGATACCCCAACAGGTATGATTTCATCACATTAATATTTTCCACCTTCGTAGTTCTTTTTATTTTATATAAGTTCTTGTAATTGATCAGAAAATAGCTTTCATTAAGCTTTGTGTTATTTATGTATTTGAATAGTTTGAGATGTTTATTTCTTAAATGTAATTATTGATTTTTCTCTCACGTCTGGTTTTTTGATAGAATTAGATTTCATTTTTTTTTTTTTTTTTTTTTTTTTTTTTTTTTTTTTTTTTTTTTTTTTCAGGATTTTTAGTTTATTCCTTTAGTGGTAGAAATTATATTATTTTATCATTATCTTGAAGAGATACTCAAATGATTGCCTAATCATTAGAAGAAAAAAAATTCTATTACACATTAAGTATGTTTACTCTTCTACCTTGTTTTAGTAGTTGTCAAAAAATATATATACATATATATTTTTTTTTTTTTATTATTATTTTTTTTTTTTTTGATGAAATTTTAAAACTGTTAACTATAAGCGAAATCATGAATGTACAGGATAATCAGAAATTGCTGTGTATCTTATTATAGGTGTGTGGTGCTAGTGACACATTAATTATCTAACAGCACTATTATGCAGTTTACCATCAATCATTGATCTCTATAGGGTCATGTTGCTGTAGTTGAAACAAATTATTAAAACTAAACATCGTGTAGATAAACTGTTCAGTTAATTCTGAAACAATTAATGCAGCTTGCATAGGGGTTGTATAAATAAATTAAAAATTTTAATTCTACTTCTAATAAGTTAGTGTTATTTTAAAAGGTGCAATGTAGAACAAGAATTACATTATAAAATTTGGTGGTAATACAGCTTCTCCTATTTAACTTACCTCTTAAGCTAGAACTTGCATACCTAGTTTTTATTTATTTTTTTAAAGTTATATTACTACAAATTGTCATTGCCTCTGAGAAGTGGCAAGGGATCAACTTCCCAAGGTAACTCATTGTCATCACTTAATATTTGACTGCTTCTGGTGATGAGGTCGCTGGGGATTTGTTTATATGTTCTGGTGAATGTTTTTCTTCATTAAATTCTACAACATTTGAGGTCTTTTCTCGAACTTTCAATTTGTAGAACATCACATTTCTTTCTCTAATTCAGCTTCATGTTGTTTTGTTCTTAAATGATGTATAGTGTTTATTATCCATGACAACAAACTCTACACAGTACCCTCCTGCTCTCTCTTTCCTTAGTTTTGAACCAGACACGTATGTTGTGCTTATTCTCCCAATGACTTGATCTGCTCTGCTTTCACTAATATGGAGTTTTCAAAATTTTCTACTTTGTGGCTTCCACTCTCTTTGTTAATCCATAACTTTATTTGTTCTATTTAATTATCTAATTCTAATGACTACCCTTAATTCTTTGACTACCTTAATTCAGAAATAGAACTCATCTTCTTGTCACCTCCTTTCTCTGAAATCTTCATTGTGTGATTTCAGTTTTTACCACCACTAATGCATTTTCTCTACCCCTCAAGAAAGCTTTTGAACATGCCTGCTAATTCTGTATTCATAACCTTGAGCAAATGGTAAGACTAAACACGTTTTCCTTAACCTAGATCCTTTCTTAGCTTCTAACCCTTCTCCTAATACTGTTTAACTCTTTCGATCTCTGAGTTTCTATATTCTCATCTCTGTAACCTGTTCTATCTGTTTGTCTCACAGAAACGACCCTCCTCGATTTATGAAGAGTTTTTGGCACTTCAACACTGTCAATTGGTTGGACATACAGTCATACATCTTTGATTTCGATTGCACTATTACAGCTTTGGCATACAGAATATACAAAGCACCTAACCTAGGAGATTGTTTTTATTATGAAGCTGTAAATTCTATATTTGCCTTCCCTTATATTAAAATTCTTCCTGTTTTCATGATATCCGTTATATGGATTTAGTCTCCAGGAATTATCACTGTAATCGAATCCTGAAACTCATGCTAATTATGTCTCATCTCTGATCTTATAAAACAAATTTTCCTTGACTTAAGTATTCATTCCTACATAGAAAATAATCTTTCTGGCTTCCCTTATTCTGGCACCATTGTAATCTTAACTTATAGTTCTGCTTTAAACTTTTCCGAGCCTTTTTCTTTCCACCTCCCTTTAACTCATCTGTCTGACATTCTCTTTGAGGTAATTCTAATGAGGTTTATGAACTGCATCCTTGCTTCAAAGCTTGCACCCTACTTTGGTAAAATGTTTATCAACTTTGACCTTTCTTTCAGCTTAAATCATTCATTATGCGCCAAAAAAACAGAGATTCATCTCAACTTTCTAACTGTAATCCAAGTTTTAAGTCCTTAAGGGACTCTTGACAATTTTTTTTCCTTTTTACTTTTGGTTTTGGTCTCTTTAGTATTTTGGTAAACCTTTTGCAGTTGTACTGGACATAATCGAGATCTTTTAATAAAATCTGGCACAATACTTTGATTTTCTAACTTCCTTCTGTAGTGTCTAGGAAATGGAAGCAACACTTGAAAAGTACTTTGCTGTGTCACCACCAAAATCTAAGTGATTACGAGAAAAATGACACATTAATTTTATTGTTCAATCAAGACTTCCTATCATCACCAAGACTTTCCTTTTTTTTCAAGAGTTTCAAATGCTGTAAATCAAGCTCATCTCTTGAAATGAAAGCCAACAAAATTTGAGGCTACTAAAATTTTAAAATAATCTATTTAAATAATGAAGATGGTAATCAAAGAAGAATTAATTATTATATGCAGTTTAATATCTAAAGGGGCATAAAGATATCAACAAAGGATACTACTATGCGGAACACCCAGTTTTCTATTATAAAAGAAAGGAACTTAAACTTCAACACGTTGTGAGGGAGAGAGAAGAGTCCACCTTCCCTTAATTTCACAGCAAATGCTGAGAGAATCCTCAACAAACCAGAGCAAATGATGTTGAAATCTAACCACTTTAACAGGCAACTTCTGAAACTCACAGTAAGAGTGTTATTTCAGATTTGTTAAGAACAACATTAATATAGTAAGTTCAATATAGCCTATATTACAACCAATACAACGCCCTCGCGATGGTAGCCTCTTTGTAGTAGAGAGGGGCTCAGACACTTTTATGTCTGCTAAGTTCTACTTCCACCCTTTTTTCCATCATTGTCATTTATGACCATTCATTTTATTGTTTTCTTTTCATTAAACTTATGTTCAACTTACTTTTTCATTTCTATTCCCTTGTTCTCCTTCCTTCCCATACGTACTGTAGTACATATTACTTTACCTGCTTTATGGGGGTCTTCACTTTTCCACTTCCTCTTCCCCATGTCTTGGTTGTGCTGCAGATCCTGTGCCACTCTTGTGTCGACCTCATCCTCCTTCCTTCATTAGGTGAGGGTACATGTGAAAAATTAGTCATTTTCGCTTTTGACTTGGGCACCCATTGTAGGGGGCCTGAATGTTGGCTAACCTCCAAGGAGGCTGTCCTGCACAGTTTTGTAGTTCAAGAAGGGGACTCTGGCGCGGGGCTCCGGTGGGGCTCATCCGAGGTAGGGGAGGCGCAGTGTTCACGGTTGCACTTCTAGGATATATATTATTATTTTCATATTTTTTATTATTTTTGTTTTTCTTCAGTGCGGAGTTGTTGACAGATGATTTAATATGGTTGCATGTTACTTAAAAAGTATTATTTAAAATAAAAGCGATAACCATCTCTCGACTGGCACCCCACCCGCCCCTTTAACGACGTCTTTTAAGCCATGAACAAGCAGGATCTGGGGATCCTCGATTTCCGCATTCCGTCTGTTACTCTTCACCATAGTACAGTCCCATTGATTCCTTCTCGTATACTAGTACTTGTAGGAACAGATCTGGCTACCAGCACGTCTCCTTCTCTCTCTGCCTTTTCTCGAGAAAGACTTCCAGTCTTTCCTAGGAAATCGAAATCACGAGGTGTGAAGGTTAATCACCCCACTTCACATCGGTTTTCGGGCCCGGATATGGGAGTCTCGAATACCAGTGGATTCCCTCTGTATTTTTGTTTGAGCTCTCCAACTTCTCTTCAACTGACAGCTCGTAGTCCTCTTATTCTCAAGTTAGGCATTGGAGGACATCCTGGGCACTGCCAATCCGTAGGTCACGCCAATGAGGAATGGTTCCCTCCTTGTATGTGCTGCTTTGAGGACTTGGAGTGAGAAACTGGAACTTCTCTCATCACTGGGTTCCACCCCGAATGCCGTACAAAATGCCTCCAAGGCATAATCATAATAATCACTCTTTGCCCCTAAGGTCCACATTGATGACACAGTTGCCATCATATCACTTTCAACGGAAATATATGCCTGTTACCATAGGCGGATTTAGAGGGAGGGGCTTTGGGGACAGACCCCCAAACCAATGGTCACCCCACACACACACACACACACACACACACACACACACACACACACACACACACACACTAGTTGCGAGACTCAGTGCAAAATTTCCCTCATTATTAAGTTATGAAATTAATAGCAATATATCTGTCGATCCTCCAAATAAGCTTACCTATTCTTCAATTGTGCCATATATATATATATATAATATATATATATATATATATATATATATATATATATATATATATATATATATATATATATATATATATATATATATATATATATATATATATATATATATATATTTCAGTTCATATTGCTGTATTTAAGCATGTATAAAATGAAAAAAGTTTCAGACATTCGTTATTTTTTTTATAAAGAAAAATTCACTTGAGAGGAAAGATAAAAGTACTGACGCAGCTGACACTGTCCTAGTAACAAAAGGGATTTAGATAAGCTTTATGTTTCGGCTCACTATACCACATCTGAAGATGTTATTGTTACAGAACCTGCAACTAATCCCCTTGGTGCCTTATCTTCATCAGAAGTCACCCGTGTTCACAATACAGTAAGACCTTCATTACCTGGTTCAGAACTCACGCAAACAGCCTCAATCATAGATTTAGGTGATCTTTCAACAAGACCTTATCAACATATTCCGTCAGTTTTCCCTCTCAAGTGTGACTTCACAAAAAAATATTATAAAAACTTCATGGCTTGAGTACAGTGTGGAAAAAGATGCTGTATCTCCTTTTCAGTTGTTTCACACTTAAGAATAAGAGCAAAGTTTTGCAAAAACTGGATTTAGGAACTGGAAAAAGATAAAAGAAAAATATGAAAAACATCAGTGTTCCGCTGCTCATTTAAAGAGTTCATTTCAACTGTCTGGGTAGAAATATACGAAACGACAGGGAGACGTCGTTACACAATTTGTTACTGTATCTAACTAGGAAATAAAAAGAAATCAAGAATATTTCAAAATGAAAGCAGACGTTGTGATATCCATTCAGCTGCAAGGAATCCCTCTTAAGGGTCATTTGGAAGGAGTTCATTTTGAAAACAAAAGAAGGTTTCATGAAATATGTGACCTGTTTACCAATTATAAGAGTAACTTTAGTTCCTTGTACAATCATTACTTTAACTTAACAAGTAATTCAATTTTGAATGAAATAATCGATATTACCGTTGATCTCGTGCGCGAAAATTTTTTGAATGAAATAAAAAAGTGTAGAATGGTTTCAATCATTTGTCACGAATCGCGATGCTATAAGGAGGAGCAGCTATCTATTTGTTTTCGCTACGTCATTGGATTAGATGTAGAACGGTTTATGACTTTCGGAAATTGTTCCGAAGAACGATCGTCTGAGAAAATAGCTTCTTTAAATACTCATTTTCTAGAGCAACAAAATTTAATGTCCCGTTAGTTGGTCAGTCGTATGATGGAGCCATTGTGATATCCGGAAAGAAGGGTGGCGTTCAGAGAAGAATTAACGATTTACATCCATACGACTTGTATGTTCACTGTATGGCACATAAAGTAAACCTGGCAATAATCGATGCTTGTAAAGATGTAGAAAAGACCAAATATTTCTTTAATGTTTTGGAAGTCTCTACTAGCAGCCTCCTCCTTTCCAGCCATTTTTGTTCTGTGGAACTCTCTGCCATCATCTGTTTTTCCTTTTGTATTTAATCTTCCTCTCTTTAAGTCCTCCGTCTGCTCCCACCTAAGAGATTAGTAGGGATTAGGTGGGTTTCTCTCTTAATTTTTTTATTTCTGTCCCCTCCTTGAAAAGGGCTTGGCCTGTGAGCGGTGGTAATCTGTATATATATATATATATATATATATATATATATATATATATATATATATATATATATATATATATATATATATATATATATATATATATATATATATATATATATATATATATATAGGCTTGCACACTTTCAAACGCAGTGTATCGGCACATGTCTACCTTTAATCGACCATGGTTAAGATATTCCCCAATTTTAAAGGAAATTGTTAGTCCTATGGTCTTTGCCCAACAGAAGGATATATATATATATATATATATATATATATATATATATATATATATATATATATATATATATATATATATATATATATATGGCATCCACATCCGCATCCGCACAAAAATCAACATCCGCATCCGCATCCGCATTTTCGAAAATTCAACATCCGCATCCGCATCCGCACTTTCGGAAATTCAACATCCGCATCCGCATCCGCACTTTCAAAAATTCAACATCCGCATCCGCATCCGCATCCGCACTTTCAAAAATTCAACATCCGCATCCGCATCCGCATCCGCAAATTAGAAAATATGACATCCGATCCATCACTAATATATATATATATATATATATATATATATATATATATATATATATATATATATATATATATATATATATATATATATATATATGCGAATTGTAGATCAAGAGTGAGGGTGAAGAGAGAACTATCGGATTGGTTTAGCATAGGAGTGGGATTGAGACAGGGGTTTGTAATATCTCCATGTTATTTAATCTATTGATGAATGGTTTACTTAGAAAAATGGAGAGAGAAGGGAAGAGTATTACGTTGAGAAATATGGAGGGTGAATGTGAAGTGAATGTTTTACTTTTTGCAGATGATGCGGCATGTGTTGGTGGCAGAATCTGGAGAAAAGATGAGAATACTTGTGAGAGATTTTGAAGGGAAATGTGCAAACAAGAGATTGAAATTCAATCCAGCGAAGAATAAAGTTATGAGGATTGGAGGTGGGGATGAGGAAATATGGAGGGAGGAATTGGTTTGTAGAAGTGTGAGAATGGAAACTTGAGGAGGTGAATGAATTCAAATATCTAGTAATGTTGGGTGGAAGGTAAGGGTGGGACGGAAAAAGGAATAAAGAACAGAGTGGTAGAAGGAATGAAATTATTGGGGGGCCTAAGAAAAGTAAGGAAGAAAAGAAAAATTTCGAAAGAAATAAAGATAAGAATGTTTGAATGTATGTGTTCACCTTCTGTATTGTATGTGTGTGAAACATAGACGATAAGTGCTCGGTCGAGAAAAAGTTTCAATGTCTTTGAGATGAAAGATTTGAGAGCGATATATAAATTGAGAAGGATTGATAGGATTAGAAATGAAAGAATAAGGGAGATGTGTAAATGGAAGAAGGGTGTAATTGATAGAGAGGAGGAGGATGTGCTAAAATGATTTGGACATATGTGAAGAATGAAAAAGAACAAAATGGTTGGCAAGGTACGTAGATCCGATGTAGATAGGGGAAGGGTAGGGGGAGGGGAAGGCCGAAGTGGAGATGGATGGATGGAGTGAGAGTGATTTTGATGGAAGGAATTTGAGTTTAGACGAGAGTAGAAGATTTGTGGAGACAGAGATGGAGGGAGGTGGTGAAAGCGTTGAAAGGTAAGAATAGTTATGTTTGTAAGGGAATTGTGGCGGGCACCACCTCACGAAAGTGGGAAAGGTGATAGTGAAATATATATATATATATATATATATATATATATATATATATATATATATATATATATATATATATATATATATATATATATATATATATATATATATATATATATATATATATATATATATATATATATATATATATATATATATATATACATCCGCATCCGCATCCGCATCCGCATCCATCAAAATTAATCCGCATCCTCATCCGCATCCACACCTGAAGAAAATTATGTATCTGCATCCACATCAGCGAGGTTATCCTCATCAAAATTAACATCCGCATCCGCATCCGCACTTTCGAAAATTCAACATCCGCATTCCGCATCACTTGCAAAATTCAAATCCGCATCCGCATTTTCCGAAAATTTAACATCCGCATCCGCATCCGCAAATTGGAAAATATGACATCCGATCCATCACTAATATATATATATATATATATATATATATATATATATATATATATATATATATATATATATATATATATATATATATATATATATATATATATATATATATATATATATATATATATATAATTGCAAATAAATTAATAAATTTTTCAATGCATATCTGCATTTATTTAGCATGAATAGGCGAAGGTATTTCAGTGCTGTTTC